>BLSH010291950.1:457095-491720 GCA_018402905.1 Glandirana rugosa | reverse complement strand
ACCACCACCAGACAGTCGTCACCCATCAGGGACCACCGCCAGTCACTCATCGCCTATTAGTGACCACCGCCAGTCACCCGCCATCCATCAGTGACTACTGCCAGACACCCGTCACCCATCAGTGACTACCGCCAGACACCCGTCACCCATCAGTGACCACCGCAAGGCACCCCTCACCCATCAGTGACCACCGCAAGGCACCCGTCACCCATCAGTGACTACCACCAGATACCCATCACCCATCAGTGACTACCGCCAGACACCTGTCACCCATCACTGACCACCGCCAGTCACCCATCGGTGACAATCGCCAGTTACCTGTCAGTGACCGTCACACCCATGAGTAAACATCACCTGTAAAAGTCTCACACATTTGGCATCGCCATACACGGGGGGAGTAGTAGAATGTATTTTGGGGGGTAATTTTTTCTATGTACATGCTATGTGTTAGAAATATCTTATAAATGGACAACTTTGTGTAAAAATAAAAGCGTTTTTCATTTTTTTCCCACATTTTCCAAAAACTACTGGAAAAAAATGACATGTTCAAACGACTCATTATGCCCCATAGATTATACGTTGGGGTGTTTGCTTTCCAAAATGGGGTCATTTTGTGGGCAATTCCATTGTCCTGGTGCTCCAGGACCTGCAAAAGTGTAATAGGTGGTTGAGAAATGGGATGTGTAATTTGTATTTGTACTCGTAAAACGCCTGAAGGTGCTAGTTCAATGTTAGGCCTCTGTATGTGGCCAGACTGTGTAAAAGTCTTACACATGTGGTATCGCCTTACTCGTGGGGAGTAGTAGAATGTATTTTGGGGTGTCATTTTTGCTAGGTACATGCTATGTGTTGGAAATATCATATAAATGGATAACTTTGTGTAAAAAAAAAAGCGTTTTAATTTTTTTCCCACATTTTCCAAAAACTACTGGAAAAACATGACATGTTCAAAAGACTCATTATGCCCCATAGATTATACGTTGGGGTGTTTGCTTTCCAGAATGGGGTCATTTTGTGGGCAATTCCATTTTCCTGGTGCTCCAGGGCCTTCAAAAATGTGATAGGTCGTCATGACATTAGATGTGTAATTTATGTCCCTAGAATACCTGACGGCACTCCCTACATGTTGAGCCTCTGCATGTGGCTGTGAAAAAGTCTCAGACATGTGGTATCTCCATACTCAGGAGGAGTAGCATAATGTGTTTTGGGGTGTAATTTGTGGTATGCATATGCCGGGTGTGAGAAATAAATCTTCATTTTGCAAAGAATTGTGGGAAAAAATTACAACTTCAAAAAATTCACCATGCCTCTTACTAAATACCTTGGAATGTCTACTTTCCAAAAAAGGGGTCATTTGGGGGGTATTTGTACTTTCGTGGCATGTTAGGGTCTCAAGAAATGAGATTGGCCGTCAGTATATCAGGTGTGATCAATTTTCAATGATTGGCACCATAGCTTCTGGACTCTATAACTTTCACAAGGACCAAATAATATACACTTATTTGAGTTATTTTTACCAAAGATAGGTAGCAGTATAAATTTTGGCCAAAATTTACAAAGAAAAATTACTAATTTGCAAAATTTTATGACAGAAACAGAGAAAAAGGCATTTTTTCAAAAAATTTTCAATCTTTTTTTATTTATAGCACAAAAAATAAAAAAACCCCTAGTGATTAAATACCACCAAAAGAAAGCTCTATTTGTGTGAAAAAAAGGACGCAAATTTCATATGGGTACAGTGTTGCATGACTGAGTAATTGTCGTTCAAAGTGTGATAGCGCTGAAAGCTGAAAAATGGCCTGGACAGGAAGGGGGTTTTCGTGCCAGGTACTGATGTGGTTAAAATAGTGATTTTCTTGTAAAAGAGAGGCTGCATTAGCTCACTGTATAAGCACCTCCATCTGCCACAAATGGACGGCCTCCGCCGCCAATGATGGGAGCTTGCAAGAGGCCACACTCAGTCCTTTTTTTTCAATTTTTTTCTTGTTTTACTACCATTAAACCCTAACATGGGGGGTATCTTCCTATTTTTACTTATGATGTAAAGGAGAAGGCAGAAAACATTTTGGTCTCTCTATAGCACCAAGTTTTTTCCAAATTTTTCATTAAGGGAACCATTAACTTCAACATGTACTGTGACATACTAAAGCAGAGCATGATCCCCTCCCTTCGAAAACTGGGCTGCAGGGCAGTATTCCAACATGATAACGACCCCAAACACACCTCTAAGACAACTACTGCCTTGCTAAAGAAGCTGAGGGTAAAGGCGATGGACAGGCCAAGTATGTCTCCAAACCTAAACCATATTGAGCATCTGTGGGGCATCCTCAAATGGAAGGTGGAGGAGTGTAAGGTCTCTAGCATCCACCAGCACTGTGCGGTCATCATGGAGGAGTGGAAGAGGTCTCCAGTGGCAACCTGTGAAGTTCTGGTGAACGCCATGCCCAAGAGGGTTGAGGCAGGAATATAATAGTGGCCACACAAAATATTGACACTTTGGGCCCAATTTGGACATTTTCACTTAAGGGTGTACTCACTTTTGTTGTAAGCGGTTTAGACATTAGTGGCTGTGTGTTGGGTTATTTTGAGGGGACAGCAAATTTACACTGTTATACAATCTGTACACTCACTACTTTACATTGTAGCAAAGTGTCATTTCTTCAGTGTTGTCACATGAAAAGATAGAATAAAATATTTACAAAAATGTGAGGGGTGTGCTCACTTTTGTGAGATACTGTATATAAGTATTTCTCCTGCCCTAGTGGTTGGGTGAATCATACTCCAATCAGCAAATTTAACTAATAGATATTATCCTGATTAGATTTCAGTAGTATTCAATCTGAGATTAAAGTAGAGCGAACATCTCTTTTTGCCTGTCCAATAAGATGGGAGAGGCCAACATGTGCATTCTCAACTAATTTGCACAGGCAGGTTATGACTTTATTGAAGCTTTAAAAACTCATAACTGTGCCGGGTTATGAGTTATAAATCCGAATGTATGATTAGTGATCTCAGCTGTTATTTCTTTGTGTTTAGAGATCAAACACTTATGTTTTATACTTATCAAAATCGGTACCGATGCACAGGGACTCAAGTTATTATTAATGCTGCCATATTACAAGAGTCATCTGACACATTAGTATTCTATTTGAACCTCTCCACACTACCAGGCTTTTGCAGTGATTTTTGTAACAGTGAACGGCAAGGTATGAGAGTTTTCCAGAACTGTACTCTTGAATTTGAATAAAGACATTTGTCAAAGGAAATTTCTGCACTTGCTAAAAAAGGAACTATCACAGACTCACGGTCATCATATCTAAGGACTGCTAAACTACAATAAATCACAGTTTTGTTTTTAAATTTAGATATGCTTTAAGGAAACAGGACAGCCTGGTATCACAGGAAAAGAGTTAAACAACACCGACCATCATTCAACCCAAAAGGGGATCAGCACTGCAGAACTAGAGAAGTGAGTCTGCAGGTGCGTATTGCGATAAAAGATTAATTTTTCATTTTAAAACTTGCTGAGCAATACATTTACAAAATTACAAGCTGGAGGGCTACTTTAAGTTGTTTTCAAGCTACATTCTGATTTCATGCTGTTTTGAAATTTTTAAGAAGTGTCTGCACTTTTTTATATTTCTGCAGATTTCCTTCATGTTTGCATGTGATTAACAATATAATTTGCACATTTTTCAATAAATTCCCATGTAGTGCTCTAGTGTAGATTATTTGTCCCAGGTGTGCATAATTTATAATAGCAAATATGTAGTTTCATATTAAATTATGTATATAAACTTGCTAGTTGTGTATATTTGCAAAGATATCCTTTGCACCTCTATTTCTAAATCTCCCTCCAATCTCTACCAGTCTAGTTAGACTGTACTATTGTATGTTATTAGTGGAGGTAAAATGATAACATTAAATGTGTGTACAATTTAAAGTATATCTACATACAGTCACTAAATACTAATATAAGCTTTAACATGTTAAAGTGTATCTATATCCAAAATGTTTACAGTTGGAGTTGAGCTGTGTATGTGCATTCTGCTGGCTTAGAGTCTCTCCAAGATGCTGCTAGGCCCCAGGACAGTCCAGGTAAAGTCAGAAGAATGCTATAAGTATATAGCCTAGCGCTTACAGTGCTCTCAGACATAATAAATACTAACTAGGTGTATAAAGTGTTTAAGCAAACTACAGTTTTCAAGGGATACACTGGAATTGTAACAATCATAATCCGCAATATCCAAATACATGTGCAATAAAACTGTGCATATCAAAAGAAAGAGTCCACTCTGAAACAATTTCTCATCTTCCAAAACAGTGTCCTTGGAAATAAACTGCCCAGTGCAAAACATGTTTAAACAATTTTCAACTTCTGTGTCTTTCACTAATTTAATGAATTGTTCACCACCATACACACAGATAAGCAGTCACCAGATGGTATTGACCACTAGTCTCTATGTAGGTCAAAATTTGCGTTTTAGCTGTACCCACTCTCTTTTTACTCCTTTCTCTTCCTCCAATGTGCAGGCTCAGAAAACGACTTCCTCAGGAATTACTATTCCTGAGGAAATATTTTTTTCCATGAAACATGTGGAGTGGGATTAGTCTGTGATGTCATCACATCCAACTGAAAATATCAGTGACTCCACTCCTGATGTCCAATAAGGCGTTTGTTAAACAGTATGTATAGCATATGGAAATGTGAGATCTTTTAATATTCAGTTTTAATAAAGTATTACAAGGGGTTACACCATGTGAGCCTCTTCTCCCTTATTTTTTCTAAGGTGCTACTGAAAGGAGAGCCTGCACATTGGAGGAGGGGAAAGGAGAATGCATCTGTAATGATATCACGTGCTAGACACACAAAAAGCTGTCGCTAACGGCCATCTTGTTCAGAAATCAGCCATGACAGTTTAGAGTACTCCCTCCCTCCTCCCTTCAGCCATGAAATTCCTAAGCTCACTTTAAAAGAACCATTATCTCAACTAATTGAGTCACCAGGATGTCTGCTTTTGCTGGCCAGTTCAATTTTAGAAAGACAGAGCATGCCATCAGAGGAGGCCCAACGTTAATGAGGGTCGTAAAGGAACAGACCAAGCAGAAGTGACCTTTCAGGGACCTCTACCCAATTCAAAACTTAAGAAATCTACACATGATTCATAAATTCAGATAGGAACGTGGCACCTTAATAAAAAGTACATATTTGAATGCAGAATTTTATACTGAACGAATTGAGTCCAGGCATGACCAGGTTCATACATACAAGCGAGAGGATCACTGTCAGATGCCTCCTATGTGACAAGTGTGTTTGAGGTATCCCGTGTTTGGTATGTATAAACATGAAATTCAATGCCGAACCATAATTTCTCAGTTTCAGGAATGCACCCTGTACATATTGGAAGAGATGAACATTGGTATGAAAACTATGTGTAAGAGAGGGTAATTATGCTATCCTCCACCCCGGACAGCCCACAGACGCTCTTACCCATTTGAGTGGTCAGGGGTATCTGGCCCCACCCCTTGGGTCCCAGAGAAAAAGGGATCTGCAGAAACAGTGTTAGTTCTCCTATTACCATCAAACCAGGAACATCTACAAGTTTGAGAACCATCGTTGACCAAATTCTGTGAACCCAAATATATTGATTGCAAGTATCCTTCTTAATTAACTACTACCTTATCTTGTTGTTGCTGTATATTATGTCTTTATTGCTTTGAAATACCTTTTTTCTGTAAATATTTTATTTGCACCAATTTTGAACTTTTCATTATTAAACCTTATTTTGAAAAATGTTGACCTTGTCCCTAAAGCCTTTAATACAAGCTATAACAAACCTGTTCCTTGAAGAGTGCTACTGTCCAGAATAAGGCATCTGAACAGACCTGTCTGTGGTGACAGTGTGTTACAGATGATTATTCTAATATCATAATTGGTACTGCTAAGAGTGGCATTGTTACGTTAGTGACAAGCGTGGTATGAGATTGGCCGGTCCTCTGTCACGAGTTAGTGAGGAGGACAGGGATCTGATACCCGCGTTCATCACAGGATCCAGCTAAAGCACAAATTTTGACCAACTAATAGAGCTAAGTGGTCAATCTGGTGAGTGCTTGTCTCTTAGGGTGTGCACTGTGGTGAAATATTCATGAACTTGGTGAAAGACACAGAGGAGCACTTGTCAAAACCAGAATGCTTCATTCTGGACTAAGGTATGCTTTTTTAAATTGTACCCAGAAAGTGAAATGTCTGCATCAATACTTTCTTGACATCAGAGGCGCCACTATGGGGGTGCGGGGGGGGGGGCGGACTGCACCCGGGTGACACCCGCCGGGGGGGGTGACGCCAGGAAGCAGCTGTAGTAGTGGGTGCCGTCGAGACCCCCTTCCTTCATTCGCCAAAGAACTTGCAGTGGCGCTGTGACAGGGGAGAGGCGAGCTGTCATGTATCTCCCCCGCTCGCCCCTCCCCTTTCTCCTGTCAGTAGAGAGAGAGAGAGAGCCGCAGCGGCTCTAATCGGGTTCATTGTGCTGCCACCCGGCTTCCTGACCGCTCAGCTTCCCTCCCCATTGGCCACTGGCACAGTGCAGGGCCAATCAGAAAACACTGGGAGAGCATCATCGGACATGTAGTCCCAGAAGATTGGCGGCTCCAGTGTTGTCTGGAGGCAGCAGGCTACAGCCCCCAGCATGTATGCACTCTGTTGCCGGAAAGAGAGAGCCTGAAACCCGGGAAAAGCAGAGGAACAGAGAAAAGAGGGGACTGTGCTGGGGGAAGCCAGAAATGGAGCCACGCTGTGCCCGCACCACTGTACCTGCACTACCAGAGAGAGAGCCATGCTGTGCCCGCACCACTGTACCCACACCACTAGAGAGAGAGAGACACACTCTACCCACACCACCAGAGAGAGCCACGCTGTACCTGCATCACCAGAGATAGAGCCACACTGTACCCGCACCACCAGAGAGAGCCACGCTGTACCCGCACCAGAGAGAGAGAGAGACACGCTGTTCCTGCACCACCAGAGAGAGAGAGAGCCACGCTGTACCCACACCACCAGAGAGAGAAAGCCATGCTGTACCTGCACCACCAGAGAGAGATCCACGCTGTATCCGCACCACCAGAGAGAGAGAGCCACGCTGTACCTGCACCACCAGAGAGAGAGAGAGCCATGCTGTACCCGCACCACCAGAGAGAGCCATGCTGTACCCCCACTGCCAGAGAGAGCCACGCTGTACCCGCACCACCAAAGAGAGAGCCACGCTGTACCTGCACCACCAGAGAGAGAGAACCACGCTGTACGTGCACCACCAGAGAGAGCCACACTGTACTCACACCACCAAAGAGAGAGAGACACGCTATACCCGCACCACCAGAGAGAGAGCTACACTGTACTAGCACCATCAGAGGAGAAAGACTGAGCCACTGCCAGGGTACACACGTGCTACACTACTGACCAGAGTCGGCCTTGTTAACCCAGATTGAGCGAACATCCAGCCGGAGGGATCACTGCTGCGGTTTTGCTGGGTCTGGTAAGAGGGCCTGTTGGCCATTATCCATTACTGTTCCTAGGGACTAAGCCATTAGGAAGTGCCTAACGTGCTATCCTCTAGGGCTTATTGACCACCACAATGAGCTCCAACGCTGGCCCTTCGGCCCAAAAACAGGGGGGTGACACCATTTTTACCACACCAGGTGACACCAACCCTAGTGATGCCACTGTCTGACATTCAGCAAAAATACAGGATTTCAAAAACAATGCAGCAAGTTTTATCAGAAAGTACTGCTTGGGCTCTAGGCATGTTACTGTTTAGGCTAAGAGCGGCAAACGTGTAGCCCACATGCTGATATCAGGCCTCATGGTCTTAAGCATTAGAGGGGTGTTTTGAAAGGGGTTTACAGCAAAAAAAAAGATAGTACATATTTGGAGAAGTATTAGACCAAATATGGACAGTGGTAGCATAAGTAACTCCATCTCCAAAGTTCCCTGGCCCTTAAAACCATTCTAGTTGCAGCGACTTCATCAGTGCTCAAACAGGTTGGGGGGGGGGGGTTGTATGATCCTCTGTTTTTTGAACTGCAAATGTTGGATCAGAAGGCACAAGATATCTTTGGACATCTGGAATCTAGAAGGTAAATGTTATTAAATAATAGATTGAATAACTTATTTTTGTTCAGTGTTTTTTTTTGCTTTTTTGCTTTTCAGTCTTACCAGTATGCACTTTGAACTGGTTAGGGGTCAAAGAGGCACTTACATACAGATTACTAAGACGAGGATGACCATCTAATAGTTCTTTCTGAAGGGCAGGTAGTTGGTACAGTAAATAAACCACTCGACTTGCTGGCATCTCTTCCTGGACTCTTGCAGAGCCTGGAGCCCATCAGCATTGGTGCTTAGATAGGGGGACCACTGTTTTTTGGGGAAACCCAAACAAAACAAACCCCAATGCTGAAGGGCATGCAGGCTAGTATGATAGGAGGATACTAGCCCACTAGTCTGGCATGCCAGCTTGGTTATTCCTTGGAAGAAGAGGACATGCTTTTTGTGATTTAATAAAGGCCAGTGTGCTAGGCATATGGAAAGCAATCAAATCTGAAGTGAGTTCCAACTCAGAATTATCCACAAGCCATATTGGAGTTTCATTGTTCTCCTGAAATTACCCAATCTGACTGGCTGTCAACCAGTCAAAAATGCTCCAGATACATAGTTGGTTAAATAGTTATATAGTTGATAAGGTTGAAAAAAAAGACATCAGTCCAACCTGTGGTGTGTGAGTGTGCTTGTGTTTATGTCAATCATATATCCCTGTATGTTGTGATCGTTAAGGTGCCCATCTAATAGTTTTTTAAACTATCAACAATCCCTGCTGATACCACTGCTTATGGAAAAGAATTCCACTTCCTTGCCACTCTGGCAGTGAAGAACCCTCTACGCAGTTTAAGGTTAAACCGCTTCTCTTCCAATTTCAGTGAATGGTTGTGTGTCTTTTTTAATCCCCTTTCACTGAAAAGTTTTTTTCCCTATGGGTCACCAATATGGTATTTGTACATCGCTAACATATCCCCTCTCCAGAGAGGATAAGTTTAATGCTTGTAGTCTTTCCCCATAGCCAAGATCCTCTGGTCCCTTTATTAGCTTTGTTACCCTTCTCTGAACTCTTTCCAGTTCCACCACAGTCTTGTAAAGGTTTATGTCAAGTCATGAAATCATAGTGTCCTTCATGCAACAAAGCTCTCCCCTTCAGATGTCTGGCTCTATGAACTCTATGTTTGTAACACAGGGATCATCTGCAATAACCCCTTACCCACAGTGCCTGACCCTGACTCATTTATATGGAAAACCTGATCTGGGTTAGGGGCACACAGCGTGCCACTCCCGCGGTGGACCTAGAGGACTGTGGATCCCGGTGCTATGCAGTCACATAACCACAATGTCAACAAGGCTGTTGTAAATGCATTCATTCATAACAGCTGTGTTTTCTATGCTTTGATTGGCCCAAAGCTATCGCATGGTACCTGGGCCAGATCCCTGATCACCCCCCTCAGAGTAGTACAGTGTTACTATGGTGACACTGATCTACTCTGATGAAAGTATATAAAAAAAATAGCAAAAATTTAAAAAAAAAAGTAAAAAAAAAAAAAGAAAATGTTTAAACAATTATTTACATTTTTTTAACATACTGTCACCAGTCAGTGTCCTTGATCACTGCCACACCAGTTATCTGACGAGGCTGTACTGCACTGGTGACAGTATGTAAAACAAAACTGTGAAAAAAAGTATTTTTCTCCTACGTTCACTGACAGACACAGCTCTTCATCGACATGTGGGTTATATGCAGATCCTATTAGGAGTTAACTAGGCAAATAAAGAAAGCAAGCTTGCCCCTCCCAGGGGGCTGTCCTCTCTTTCCCATATAATCCCCCTACTCTGCTCAGTACATCGGTTTTAACATGCCTAGTGCAAGGAGTTGACCTGGCTCCCTTATGGGACCTGCGGATCATATTTTTATTTCCGCACTTTTTATTTTTCTCAAGCCTTCTGATGAAGACTGCTATCAAGAAGCCGGTTGGGGCAAAAAGGATATCTAGAATCCTATGCTTTCCCCAGCGCGGCCAACCGATGCGAGCCAGTCCTATGCTTAGGCGGGACCCGCCGCATCGTGCCCATTCCGTGCGGGCGGCCAGTGGGAGACCCCCACTTACGCCCAGTGTCAGGACGTGCTTTCCTATCCAGGGGCTGAGGCCTGCAGCATCCCTTCCAGATGGGAGGAAAGTCTGCAACGGGTGGCGACCCGCTATGCCCGGCTGGAGTGGTGAGTGATTCCCCCCTCTTACCTTCTTGGGGTGCGAAAGGGGGGGGCGCCGGGCAACAAAAATTACAAAAAAAAAATTTTCCTTAGCTAGGTCGCCGGGCTGCGGCCCATGAGGGCTCGCCCCCTAACCCCCTCCCCCCCACCCGCTCCGCACCCTTCAGTAACGGTTTTACTGCCATGCAGCGATCCGCCGCCAATTTCCTATAGCCGCGGCCATTTTCTAGTGGTTTTTTCCTTAGTGCCAGTGGCGGCCATTTTGCCGTAGCCCGGCCTATACACTGGCATTGCTGTTCACTTTGACTTTCCTGGGACGGCCCTATTGGAGTCCCTGCAGCATGCATAACATGTGGCTGTAATTTTACTTTCACTTTCATTCAAGACAGCGCTGACAGCACAGTTTCTCTGGTGGTCTTTCTCTACTGAGCACTCCTATGGGAACAGCGCTCGTGGGCACAAAGGAACAGCAAGTATAGCTGACTAAGCCCTGGTGTGTTGGTAGCGGTGGGCACAGTCCTCCTGGGACCTCCCTGGCGTTCTGTGGGGCGGCGGCTGGGCGCATTGTGAGGGGGTGTCAGTGCCTTAGTGGCAAATGGTCTGACTGTCAATTCCGGTGGACAACTCCGGGACACTCTGAGGAGGAATCCGCGACTATGCAGCCAAAAACGCTGGGGACTTGGTGTCATTGGACCAACTCAGGGTGGTTTTTAGGGAATTTCTTCCCCGGCGGGGGCCGAGCAAGTCTCTGGGGGCCCCTGCAAAACGCCTGTTTCCCCCCTGTTTCTCAGGGGACGATTCTAACCAGAAATGGCTTCAGGGGTCACGGGGACCACATGGAACTGTCGGAAGGCGAACGAATTCCTTCAGATGGCGAAGAGGACCTGGGGGTCTCAGTGGCGAGCAAAAAAGCGCTGTTGGATATCTGTGTGTCTTTGCGACTGGACCAGGTAGGGGAGTCGCAAGCTGCCGCATACGTTTGCGGGTCAGCTAGACCACCTAGATCACCCAAGGCTTACCCGTATGATCAATATTTCGATCATCTGGTCTATCAGGAATGGCCGCGCCCTCAAAATTCCTTTGCCCTACACACACGCTTCGCGATACGCTATCCCTTTGAGGATAATTTAGTGAAAAAATGGGCATTCCCCCATAGTGGCTCGTCTCAACAACCACCATACCCCTGGAAGGGTTCCTTTCATTCAAGGACCCAGCCGACAGGCGTACGGAGGCAGTGTCTAAGGCACTTTTCCTGTTAGCAGGACCAGCCATGAGACCGGCCCTGGCATCCGCCATGGTGGCGCAGTACCTGTCCGAATTGTGGCAGGACGCTTGAGGCGTCGTAAAAAGCAGAACGTTTGGGTCAGGGTATTCAATACCTGATGCGGCCCTGGACCTGCTTTCCATGCTGTCAAAAATGTCTGTCTTTGCAGTCAGTATCAGATGGGTACTTTGGCTACGCTCTTGGTCTGGTGACCACTTTTCAGGGTGGCCGTCTATTCGGTCCGCAATTGGATGAAATCATCAAGGATTTCACTGGGGGGGGGGAGAGTATATTCCTTCCCGAACCCAAGCCGCGAGAATTTTGCCGAAAGCAGGGACCTATCTCTTCGGGTCAGAAGAGGTTTTTCCGTGCCCCGGCAAGAAAAGACAGAGGACAAGCCCGCCCCTGCATGATGGGTTGCCCCCACCCGAAGTACGGGTGGGGGGATGTCTTCTGGGGTTCGCAGACAGGTGGACTGCCCGCATTTCTGACCGGTGGGTGCAGGAAGTGGTGTCCTCTCGTTACAGGATAGAGTTCAGCACTCTACCCCTAGACAGGTTCTTCCCATCGAACTTGAGACTCCCTCAGGGGCATCGAGAGACCCTATTCAGGGCTATCCAGGCACTCTCGGACCAGGGGGTGATTGTGCCAGTACCTCAGTTGGAGAGGTTTCGAGGTTTTTATTCAAATCTATCGTGGTCCCCAAAAAAGGGGGAGGGGCCATGCCTGTTCTGGACCTAAAAGCGCTGAACCACTTTGTGAGAGCGTGAAAATTTCAGATGGAATCCGTCCACTCGGTCGTGGCCACCCTGCACCAAGGGGAATTCATGGCGTCCCTGGATATCAGGGACGCGTATCTCCGTGTTCCCATCTGTCACAAACACCAGCGCTTTCTGCGCTTTGCGGTGTGAGACCAACATTACCAATTTGTGGCATGTCCTTTTGGTCTGGCCTCGGCTCCTCGGGCGTTCACCACCTACTGAGGCAGAGGTATTGTGGTAGTAGCATACCTCGACGACCTACTCCTGAGAGCGGAATCTGCTTCAGCTCTGGAGGATATCGCAGCCATGACAAGGGCCTCATTGGGGGACTTCGGCTGGTTGATCAACCTGCAGAAGTCGACGCTGACACCGTCCTGTTGCCTGGTATACCTGGGTCTAAGCATGGACAAGGAACAGGCGAAGGTGTTTCTACCTCCAGCCAAGTTACTGACCCTGCAAGCAGCAGTGCGATCCTTACTGTCTCGCCGGTGGTCCTCCTTACGGTTTTATATGCGGGTGTTGGGGCTCATGGTATCGGCCTTCGAGGCGGTACCCTACGCCCAGAGTCACACTCGGCTCCTTCAACGAGCGATTCTGTCTCGGTGGGATAGTCACCTCTGTCCCTAGACCAACTGATCAGACTGGACCCACAGACCAGGGGGTCCTTGGCAGGGTGGCTTCGGGCCCCAGCTTTACCCTTGGGAAAATCCTTTCTTCCCCCGAATGGTCGATTTGTCACGACAGACGCCAGCCTATGGGCTGAAGGGGGGGTGGTCCTGGGACAGTTGTCTGCCCAGGAGCGCTGGTCGGCGCAGAAATCTCACCTTCCGATCAATGTGCAGGGGCTGAGGGCAGTCAGACTCTGCCTCTCCCACTGGACGGTAAGGTTGCGAGGCCTCCCCATTCGTATTCAGTCGGACAATGCCACGGCCGAGTCTTATGTGAACCATCAGGGCGGAACAAGGAGTTCGGCAGTGGCTGGGGATGCAGCTCTCATTCTGAATTGGGCAGAACTCCACGTACTGGCGATCTCTGCCATTTACGTTCCAGGCATAGAAAAATGGCAGGCGGACTTTCTCAGTCGCCAGACACTGGATCAGGGGCAATGGTCCCTACATCCTGAAGTGTTCAACCAGATCTGCCTCAAGTGGGGCACGCCAGAGGTGGACCTCATGGCGTCCCGGTTCAATCACAAAGTAAAGACCTTTGTGTGCAGAACAAGAGACCCTTTGGCGGTCGCCACGCATGCGCTTGGAGCGCCTTGGGGTCGGTATCGTCTTCTGTACGCCTATCCTCCCATCAAGCTTCTACCACAGCTACTGCACAGGGTGGAAGCGGAGGGGATCCCGATTATCCTGGTGGATCCGAATTGGCCTCGGCGTCCTTGGTACGCCGACGTGGTGCAAATGGTGGCAGATGCTCCCTGGTGCCTTCCGCTCCCTGAAGACATGTTGTCTCAAGGCCCATCTTGCACCCTGATTTACCCTCGCTGGCTTTGACAGCTTGGTTATTGAGTCCCTGGTGCTGAGGGACAGGGGGGTCACTGACTCCGTGATCCCTACCATGTTAAAAGCGTGTAAGTGTACTTCACGCAAGATTTATCATCGCACCTGGAAGGGAGGGGATTGGAACCCTCGCTCTTATGTCGTGGTCCTAGCCCTTTTACAACAGGGCCTGGATAGAAATTGGCTTTGAGTACCCTCAAGGGTCAGATTTCGACTCTGGCAAACCTCTTCTAACAACCTTTGGCATCACATTCATTGCTTCGTACACTTGTACAAGGTGTACGCCATGTGGTCCCACATGTGCGGTCGCCTTTGGCGCCGTGAGATTTGAATTTAGTGCTTTCTGTGCTACAGAAGCCGCCATATGAGAGGATCAGGGATATTCCCTTACAATTACTGTCACAAAAAGTGGCTTTCTTAGTGACCATTACATCCGCTAGGCGGGTGTCTGAGCTGGCAGCATTGTCCTGCAAGTCTCCCTATTTGGTCCTTCACAAGGACTAGGCGGTCCTGCACCCGTCACCTTCGTTTCTCCCGAAGGTGGTGTCGTCTTTTCACACTAATGAAGATATTGTTTTCCTTTCATTGTGTCCGCGTCCCTCACATCCCAAGGAATTTGAGTTACTCTCATTGGATGTTGTAAGGGCTTTGCGGGTCTATTTGGCGGCTACAGACTCTTTTCAGAAGTCTGACGCATTGTTTGTACTGACGGACAGGCCACGCAAAGGATTGGCGGTCTTTTATTTTATTTATTTTATAAAGTTGATGTGTCCGCATCTTCGGATGCTGCTTTTGGCCGTAAAGTTTTACAGGCAGCAGTGCAGGTGCATCTGGCGCCTCTTCAGAGGTTCTGTTGGGTATAGTTGTTGTCGTTTACCCACTCCTCTTTACTGACACAGCTTTGGGGCATCCCCACATGTCAATGAAGAGCTCCGTCTGTCAGTAAACGTAGGAGAAAAAGGGATTTTATTAAAACTTACCGTAAAATCCTTTTCTCCGAGTTCCCTGACAGACACAGCACCCACCCCTCTGCGTTTTTTTCGGTACGGCTTGTTAGGAACTAATGTAGAGTAGGGGGATTATATGGGAAAGAGAGGACAGCCCCCTGGGAGGGGCCAGCTTGCTTTATTTCTTTACCTAGTTAATTCCTAATAGGATCTGCATATAACTCACATGTCAATGAAGAGCTGCGTCTGTCAGTGAACTCGGAGAAAAGGATTTTACGGTAAGTTTTAATAAAATCCCTTTATTTCTTCATTCTCAAAAAAATTGTGAAAAAAAATTACAACTTCAAAAAACTCACCATGCCTCTTACTAAATGCCTCAGACTGTCTATTTTCCAAAAATGGGCCATTTGGGGGTAGGAAGAAACAGGGTATCAGACTCTTGCCCTTCTCACCAACTCATTACAAAGGCCTGGCTAATCTCAAATCGCTCTGTCATTTACACAACAATGCCAATCTCAGCTGCACCCAGCACAAAGATTTTCCAGGTTGTGTGACCAGAATCTAGGTGCCAGCAGTCTGAGAGTAATTGTCACTGGGTTAAGCTAATGCCCACAAGGGAAAGAGACAGGGAACAACACCCGTGAGGGGTAGAAGAATGTCGCACACTATTACCTGAATGTAAAGTCATCAGAACTTGGGGTTTGCACCGAAGACACCAACTGCCTGAGAATAACTCTGATGGACTCTGTAATTACATGGACACTACCTTTGCAGGTATGCCAGGGCAGCACAAAGCCTCAGTTAGTGTTAGGGTTGTAGGAAAGAATTATGTCTCTGAATGTTGGACTTTGTCTTTCTTTTGGAACAAGGCTGAGGCTTACTTTTCTGAGCCACAGGGGTTTTCATCCTGTACAGCGATACAGAAATTTAAGAGTTAAAGTGGATGTAAACCAGATTCATTAAATTTGAGCTGGGCACATATATCTGCAGTGTTTTCTTATCTCTTTTAAAAGCACTAAGTCCTGTGTCTTTCTCCTGCTCCATTCTTCTGTTATCAGCATGATAATTTCTGACAAGTTCTCTGTCAACTGGGATAAAACCAGGCTGAAATTTGTGTTGGGGAGGTTGCTATAAATAGATTAGCAGACAGCTAAACTATGCACAGGACAGCTCTGAGAGTCTCTGCCTATGTGGCGTGGGGGTGTGTGCCTTTCCTCCAATCTGATGTCTTGGCTTTGTGCCCAGACTTCACACCCAGTGCTGTCCCCTCAAAATAACTCAACACACAGCAATTAATGTCTAAATCCCTGGCAACAAAAGTGAGTACACCCCTAAGTGAAAATGTCCAAATTGGGCCCAATTAGCCATTTTCCCTCCCCGATGTCATGTGACTCATTAGTGTTACAAGGTCTCAGGTGTGAATAGGAAGCAGGTGTGTTAAATTTGTTGTTATCACTCTCAATCTCTCATACTGGTTACTGGAAGCTCAACATAGCACCTCATGGCAAAGAACTCTCTGAGGATCTGAAAAAAAGAATTGTTGCTCTATATAATGATGGCCTAGGCTATAAGAAGATTGCCAAGACTTTGAAACTGAGCTGCAGCATGGTGGCCAAGACCATACAGCAGTTTAACAGGACAGGTTCCACTCAGATCAGGCCCTTGCCATGGTCGACCAAAGAAGTTGAGTGCATGTGCTCAGCGTCATATCCAGAGGTTGACTTTGGGAAATAGACATATGAGTGCTGCCAGCATTACTGCAGAGGTTGAAGGGGTGGGGGGGTCAGCCTGTCAGTACTCAGACCATACGCCACACACTGCATCAACTTGGTCTGCATGGCTGTCATCGCAGAAGGAAGCCTCTTCTAAAGATGATGCACAAGAAATATAGACAAGCAGACTAAGGAAATGGATTACTGGAACCATGTCCTGTGGTGTGATGACTTATTTGGTTCAGATGGTGTCAAGAGTGTGTAGTGGCAACCAGGTGAGAAGTACAAAGACAAGTTTGTCTTGCCTACAGTCAAGCATGGTGGTGGGAGTGTAATGGTCTGGGGATGCATGAGTGTTGCCGGCACTGGGGAGCTACAGTTCATTGAGGGAGCGATGAATGTCAACATATACTGTGACATACTGAAGCAGAGCATGATCCACTCCAGAGACTGGGACAGTATTCCAACATGATGAAGGGAGGGAGGGAGGGAAGCATGGAGGACGTGACAACCACCTTGTCAACCTGACCTGCCCTACATACTGTGAAGATGCACTTCTGTATGTGGAGGTTAAATCTCTTTTCCTCCAGACATAGAGTGCACCATTGTCCTTTGTAATGGCATTGTGAAGTGAATAACTCAACACCAAGTCCACTATATGGTCCACTTATGTGTTTATGATCGCCTCTGCAGTTTTTATTTTTTGCTCTATAAACAAAAAAAGAGTGACAATTTTGGAAAAAAAACAATATTTTTTACTTTTTGCTATAATACATATCTAAAAAAATTATAAAAAAACAAATGTATGCATCAGTTTAGGCCGTTATATATTGTTCTACATATTTGTGGTAGAAAAAAATTGCAATAGGCGTATATTGATTGGTTTGCTCAAAAGTTGCCACGTTTACAAACTATGAGAATTAATTTATGCCGTCTTTACTATTTTTTATTTTTTATTTTTACTGGTAATAGCGGCGATCTGCGATTTTTTTCAAGACTGCAATATTGCCGCGGACAGATCGGACATTTTTGACACTTTTTTGGGACCATTGGCATTCATACAATGATCAGAGCTATAAACAGCCACTGATTACTGTGTAAATGTCATTGGCAGGGAAGGGCTTAACCTGTAGGGGGCTGTATTCCCTATGTTTGTTCTAACTGTATGGGGGCTGGGCTGGCAGGGGCATGACAGATCTAACTGATGCCGATTACAGGGATCAATAGATCACTGTCATGCCGCCTGTCAGAACAGGGAACCGCCGTGTCTACATCGGCGGTTCCCTGTTCTTCCTCTGTAGTAAGCGATCGTGGGTCGCCGGCGGACATCAAGTCCGCCCGACCCACAGCCCCACTCACGGAGTGCGCAGCGTTTATATATGGCGATCTGTTTAGCAGAGCCACTTTGCCGCCGTATATACACACTACACGGTCGACAAGTGGTTTAACAGTGCATTGAGGTCTGCTGTAAGCTGAAGACATCACATAAGGACTTTATTTCACTAAATAGCTTTTATACACTAAATACGGTAGATCACATATCATTTATAAATAGTTGAAAAATTAAGTGTCCTAACACTGGAACTTAGGGGACATCACTAATAACGTTAGACCATTCAGAGTATGAATCATTAATCACTACTCTGAATACAGTCTATTAGCCAGTCTTCTATCCAATTACAAACTCAATTTTCTAAGCCTGTAGATTTTACTTACACATTATCCATGTGTATGAAACTGTGTCAAAGGCTTTTGCAAAGTCCGTGTATAGTATATCCTTAGCCACTCCTTTGTCTAAGCTTTTGCTTACTTCCTCATGAGAATGCAGATTTGTTTGACAACTTCGATCTTTCTGAATCCATGCTGTCTATTACTGCAAATACCCTTTATGTTTTTTTTTTTTTTTAAATCAAACTCTCAAGTATCTTCCCAACTATAAAAGCTAAACTTACTGGCTTGTAGTTATTTGGTAAAGACTCTGATCCCTTTTCAAATATAGGAACCACACTGGCCTGGCATTAATCTAGTGATATTGAGTCAGTCATTAAATAGTCTCTAAAAATTAAAAACAATGGCTTTGAAATAACAGAACTCCGCTATTTAAGGACATGTGGATGTAAGCCATCTGTTAAAGTGTTTATTCACCTTTATTTTCTTTACATATTTCTGGGCCATATGAATTTTGAGCCATTTGTGTTCTTTTGTCAATACTATCCCCAATTATATCCACTTTAGCTCCCCATTTACCTTTGCATACACAGAGCTCAATAATAATCATACACTCTGACTGTCCCTAGTTACTAACTCTAAATTATTATAAATTGCTTACATGTTCAGACCTGACCTTTTTACTATTAATATACTTTAATAATTTTTGGGGTTTGTCCTACTCTCTTGCACAACCTGTCATTTGTATTGAATTTTTGGTGCCTTAATTTCCGTGTCACATACTCTTTGTAAGATTTTTTTAAATGCCCTTTTCTTAACCTCCCTGGCGGTAATCCCGAGTGTGGCTCGGGGTGGAATTTCAGTACCATTAGCGGCAACCCCGAGCCACACTCGGGATTACATCGCTGGATCCAAGGCAGAGTTACTCGCCTTGTCCCCTGGATCCAGCGATGTCCCTGCCATGTCTGCGGGCTGTGTCCTCTGCCCGATGCCTATGTGTGCCGGGCTCCGTTCCCTGCGAGCGTCGCGTCGCACGGGGGCGGAGACCGGCGGCAAATTCAAAAAGTGAAACACACAGTATACATACAGCACACTGTAATCTGTAAGATTACATTACTGTATGAAATAATTTCACATCCCCTTTGTCCCTAGTGGTTTGCCCAGTGCCCTGCATGCACTTTTATATTATATATGTCATTCTTTCTGCCTGGAAACTTGAGAATGTCCATAGCAACCAAAAAGTGTCCCTTTACGTCAAAAGTGGTTTTTGATCAACTAGAAAACACCGATAGTAAATAAGAATCATTTGTAGAATTGAGTGATACTGATTTTTGGGGAAATTTATCATCAGACACTGAAAGTGACGACGGCGACAATTCTGCAACTGAGCAAATTTCAGTGTTTTTGGTTTGATTACATTATTGAATACATTTTATTACTATTATGTTATTATTTTTGATAATTATTTTTAGTTATTTATTATATTTATGATTTCATTTTTCAAACTTTATCATACCCTGGATGTCTACTAGACTCTTGTTTGGACAGATTTAAGTGAGTTATTCCTAAGAATTACAGGCCTACAATATAAAACGCCAAATTTCCATGCAAAATAATGTACCGCTTTCAGCATCAAAAATCTCAAATAATCATACCGCCAGGGAGGTTAATATTTATACCCATATACCTTGGTCTTTTTTCTCAGAAAACAGGTGCAGGAACTCAACCACACCCCCACCTTCCCCCCAGTTGAGTGTCCCGCAGCAAGTGGATGTGGGGGGACTTAAAGGGGCATTAAATACCAGGAGTGTGTTACATACAGTGTGCAGAGTTCAGTAGTGTGATTTGTACAGTATACAGGGTTCAGGAGGGTGTTATATGCAGAGTGTAGGGTTCAGGAGGGTGCTACATAGAGAGTGCAGGGTTCAGGAGAGTGCTACATACAGAGTGCAGGGTTCAGGGGGCACTACGTATAGAGTTCAGGTTTCAGGAGAGTACTATGTATAGAGTGCAGGGTTTAGGAGGGTGCTATGTACATAGTACAGGGTTCAGGAGAGTGCTACATACAGAATGCCGCATTCCTCCCCCAAATTCTCATCCTTGACAGGATTTTCTTCTAAGACAAGTGCCCCCATCACCCCTCCCATCCCCCTTCCTGTACAAATGCCACCAATAATGTTTTTTTTTCTGCCCCTCAAATCTCTTCTTTCATCTCCCAACACAGGCCTCAGATACAGCACTGCTCTATGCAGCAGGGGAGATGTTCTTCCTCCTAGGCTCCTCATCATGATCTGTCTTAAGACACGTCAGAGCCGAGAAGTAGTCTAGTACAAGCCTCCCTGGCTCTAGTGTGACAAAGCAGACAGCGGTGAGAGATGCTGCAGGTGCCAAAAATTGCAGCGGGGCAACGCTTGGATGGTCAGCATTGATGATACCATTGGCAACCCCCCTGTACCTAACATCAGTTGCTCATGGGGCAAGTTTGGTGCAGGGGCCTGGACAGGAGCCGAAGGGCTAAAGAAGAGAAGGAGTCTGCAAAACTCGTTCTGCAACCCCACTTTTACAGAAGACCATCATCCACTGAGTGCTGTCCTTGGGATTGAGAGAGCCGAGCAGGAGCAGCAGAAATTTCTGGCATCCAGCCCAGCTCTTCATCTTTTAGCTGTCTACACAGTGATCCATCCTTTCCTTGTGACTGTGCTGTATGTTGAGCATATAACACAATGTTTTTAATAAAGCTCTTTGATCTTTTACTACACCTGAAGTCTCCGTGGTTTTCTCCCTTCCCTTGCCTTTGTCTGGACAGGAGTGCTGCCACTTCTAAATAAGCTGGGCTTTTGTGTTTAGAATGACAGTAGTGATCGTAAAACACAGGGCCAGCGCTGGAGATGGCGGAACAGAGTTCCGCCACATTCTAGCTGTAAAAAAACTTTACCTTTTTCAACTTTGGAGGTGAGAAATTTTTTTTCTAGGCTTTTAAATGTATTGCCCATGATACTTTTTTATGTGCACTAACATACAGTTTTTCAGGACAAGCTTTCAGGGTATAAAACAACATATATTGGGGATCAGATCCTTACAATAATAGTTGTATGCAATTATAAAAACAATTGAGCATGAGACATATTGTGTGTGCTGGCCCCTCGGTGGGAGGGTGGCTATGCTGGTTCTACCTGACCTCCGCCAATGTCTGCCGGGGGTCTCTCCTGTTGCTGGCTGCGTGGGTGCGCCATGCAGCGGGTAGGCTCCGCCAGGTGGGCAGCCTATTGGCCACAACTGGCCTGGGCCATGCCCACACAGGCGGGGCTCCTCCTTGCATCACCATCCCTCATTAGTGATGGCGGGGCTGGTGCTTCCGCCAGCAACGCGCCGGTGCATGACATCATTCCGCCCTGGGGGGCGGGGCTACGCCTCACGCCGATGCTTCAGAGGGGCGTCCAGCGTCGGGTGGTTTGACTGAGTACATCCTTTTCACCTGAAGGTCGGCACCTCCCACCCAGAGATGATTGATTCCTGCCTGGGTGCATGGACCGCTCCACTCTGGTGTGTTGTAAAGGCATCCATGCTCTGCATTCCCACTAAGGTATTGTGCACAATTTTTACTACAATTCGTTACTCCTTGTTATGTGCTTTACATGCGCTCCCATTATTGGATTCTGCATGTCATTTGCACACTCATTATATACTTTTGGTGTTGTACTTATACTCTCTCCAATTACCCACTCACAATTGCATGCTTGTTGCAGATTGCCACCACTCTCTATTACACATTTGCTGACATAGCCACCTGGCGACCCTTGTGGAGGCGCCTGCCTGGCCGTGACTGTGCTTCACTGGGGGGCTCCCCCGGCTTCTGTTGCACCGGCTGTGGTCTTGTGGGACCAGCATCTTGGCCGCCCACCCCTTAATTGGACTGGTGCACACACATTGCCTGAAATATATGTAAGTGTATGTAATCCTATGACTTGTATTGATCCACTTGTTATATACTTTATTTTGCATAGTGTTTATGCTCATTACAACATTGTATGACTCTTACAATACCTTTTTGATACTATAGAGCTGAATCTTCCTTGACCCACAGTACATAATCCCCTGAAGAAGGGCCATACCCTTACAGCACCAGAAACATGTTGGGATTAACTATTACAACTCCGGCACCGCCTTCATCTTCATATGGTAGTGCAGGAGTGCTTTAGGGTCTATGGTATAAAGATCTAGCATACGCTTTTGTTGCAGCTATTATGTCTCATGCTCAATTATTTTTATAATTGCATACTACTATTATTGTAGGGATCTGATCCGCAATTTGTGTCATTTTATATTTATATGTGAATAAAGATTCTAATTTTTACATACTCTAGTACTATATCTGCCTATAAAATCCAGGGGGGTGACCTGCAGTTCGGCTAGTGCCGGCCTTCTTCTCCATAGTATATATAGAATGATGACAGCCCTTTAAACTCCCATCTCTCAACATCTAATTTGATGATACCCCAAAAGCTTGTCCTGAAAAATTGTATGTTAGTGCAAATAAAAAAAGTATCACGGACCGTACTCAATTGTCTATGTCGCAAGTGCACTACGTACGGCTACAATCACCTCAAGCAAACTTATTGCTCATAGGAAAATATTTTGCAGAGTGCATACATTCAATATGAAACATTTCCAATTCTGTTATGTGTCCTTTAATGACAATATCCCCTGAGCCTTGGAAATTTACTCTCCTAAAATTAAATGTTTTTTTAAGTGTTCATCTTTCCAGTATGTGCATGTTTAGAACTTACATTTAACCACTTCAGCCCCAGAAGGATTTACCCCCTCCTTGACCAGAGCACTTTTTGTGATTCGGCACTGCATCGCTTTAACTGATAATTGCACGGTCGTGCGATGTTGTACCCAAACAAAATTGACATCCTTTTTTTCACACAAATAGAGCTTTCTTTTGATGGTATTTGATCACATCTGCATTTTTTTTTCTTGCGTTATAAACAAAAAAAGATCGACAATTTTGAAAAAAAACAACAATATTTTTTACTTTTTGCTACAATACATATCCAAAAAAATATAAAAAAACAAACGTATTCATCAGTTTAGGCCAAAATGTATTCTTCTACATATTTTTGGTAAATAAAATCACAATATGCGTTTATTGATTAGTTTGCGCAAAAGTTATCGCGTCTGCAAACTATAAGAATTGATTTATGACATTTTTGTTTTTTATTTTTTTTTTACTGGTAATGGCGGGAATGCAATATTGCTGCGGACAGATCGGATGATTTTGACACTTTTTTGGGACCATTGACATTTATACAGCGATCAGATCTAAAAATAGTCACTGATTACTGTATAAATGTCACTGGCAGGGAAGGGGTTAACATTAAGGGGGCGATCAAGGGGGTTAAGTGTGTTCCCTCACTGTGTTCTAACTGTGTAGGGGCTGGGCTGGCAGGGGCATGACAGATCTAACTGATCCCGATGACAGGGATCAATATATCACTGTCATGCCGCCTGACAGAATGGGGAACCTCCGTGTTTACATTGGTGGTTCTCCGTTCTTCCTCTGTAGTAGGCGATCGCGGGTTGCCGGCGGACAACGAGTCAGCCTGACCCACGGCCACACTGAGTGTGCAAATCGCTGTTTATATACGGCGTTTCACGCTACGCTGCCACTCTGCTGCAGTAAATGTATGCGAGCCGGTCGGCAAGCCGTTAATGTAAGTTTACATTAAATCGTGTTATGGTCACTGTTCCCCAGATGTTCTTTTATATTAACATTAGTAATAAACTATGAATTGTTTGAGATTGCCAAGTGCAGCTGAGCATAATTTCCATTTGGGGCTTCTATAAACTGGACCTTTTAATGCTCCAATCAATTTCGGGGTAGTTAAAATGTCCCATTATTACCACTGCCCCAGGCCTTGCAACCCTTTATATCTGTGCAAGTAGCAGAGTCTTCACCTCCATATTAACACCGGGGTCCTGCAACAAACACTAGTAAATAACTTTGAAGTGCGCATAGCCATATCCAGTTTACCCATAATGTGTTGGCAGCATCACTCATATAGTACATACAGAGCAGCAGATTTCACTTAGGGTTGTCAATTTCCCTGCATTGAAATTTGCTTTTTCAGATCATTAAGCCACATGACAGCCTGCTCACATCTGTCAGAGTGATATTCTCCTGGAACTGTTGCTCCATTTGTGCAACCATTTGCCACACTGAGCAGTGAGCAAAACCTTCAACCTTTTTCAAATACATTTTCCCAGTTACGAAATGTATACAATATAGTATCTCACAAAAGTGAGTACACCCCTAACATTTTTGTAAATATTTAAATTTTATCTTTTCATGTGACAAAACTGAAGAAATTACACTTTGCTACAATGTAAAGTAGTGAGTGTACAGCTTGTATAACAGTGTACGTTTGCTGTCCCCTCAAAATAACTCAGCACACAGCCTTTAATGTCTAAGCCACTGGCAACAAAAGTCAGTACACCCTGTGGGAGACTACCTCTTGTGGTTCACCCTTCCTGGGAAAAAGGTAGCGGGAAGACCAGCTTTTCTTTCTAAGTCTGGCAGGTAGCCAGCTTTATTTACAAAAGTCGCAAATCATAAAACAAACAAAACAGTAAAACAAAACCTTGCCATCTGGTACTAAACTAGTACAGAACAGGAGGTCTTCTATACGATGTCAGGGCTTGTCCCTGACACCTCTAAACAAACAAAATGCAAACATTTCCTTTCTTACAGTCTTTAGAGCAACCACAGTCCAGCTCTTAGCTCCCTCAGTTTAGCACACTGAGACCCAGGGTGAGCTCCTGTAAGAGCTCTTCCTGGTCATTATATCCAGCTGGAGAGGGGTTTGGGAGGGCCAGAAACTCTGGGTCGGAACCAGCACTTCCAAGGTGGCTGATATCACCTGGACCGGATTCCATCTTGGTCCCTTCAACATAAAGGTATGCGGGCGACAAATACAAATACATCCACTACTGTGCCTCGCATAATGTCACAACCCCTAAGTGAAAACGTCCAAATTGGATCCAAAGTGTCAATATTTTGTGCCACCATTATTTTCCAGCACTGCCTTAACCCTCTTGGGTATGGAGTTCACCAGAGCTTCACAGGTTGCCACTGGAGTCCTCCTTCACTCCTCCATGAAGACATCGCGGAGCTGGTGGATGTTAGAGACCTTGCGCTCCTCCACCTTCCGTTTGAGAATGCCCCACAGATGCTCAATAGGGTTTAGGTCTGGAGACATGCTTAGCCAGTCCATCAGCTTTACCCTCAGCTTCTTTAGCAAGGCAGTGGTCCTCTTGGTGTGTTTTTGGTCGTTATCATATTGGAATACTGCCCTGCGGCCCAGTCACCGAAGGGAGGGCATCATGCTCTGCTTCAGTATGTCACAGTACATGTTGACATTCATGGTTCCCTCAATGAATTGTAGCTCCCCAGTGCCAGCAGCACTCATGCAGCCCCCGACCATGACACTTCCACCACCATGCTTGACTGTAGGCAAGACACACTTGTCTTTGTACTCTTCACCTCCTGTACTCCACACATGCTTAACACCATGTGAACCAAATAAGTTTATCTTAATCTCATCAGACCACAGGACATGGTTTCAGCAATCCATGTCCTTAGTCTGCTTGTCTTCAGCAAACTGTTTGCGGGCTTTCTTATGCATTATCTTTAGAAGATTCTTCCTTCTGGGACGACAGCCATGCAGACCAATCTGATGCAGTGTGCGGCTTATGGTCTGAGCACTGACAGGCTGACCCCCCACCCATTAAACCTCTGCAGCAATGCTGGCAGCACTCATACGTCTATTTCCCAAAGACAACCTCTGGATATGACGCTGAGCACATGCACTCAACTTCTTTGGTCGACCAATAGTGAGGCCTGTTCTGAGTGGAACCTGTCCTGTAAAACAGCTGTATGGTCTTGGCCAATGGGCTGCAGCTCAGTTTCAGGGTCTTTGCAATCTTCTTATAGCCTAGGCCATCTTTATGTAGAGCAACAATTCTTTTTTTTTCAGATCGCCAGAGAGTTCTTTGCCATGAGGTGCCATGTTGAACTTCCAGTGACCAGTATGAGAGAGTGTGAGCGATAACAACAAATTTAACACACCTGCTCCCTATTCACATCTGAGACCTTATAACACTAATGAGTCACATGATACTGAGGGAAAATGGCTAATTGGCCCCAATTTGGACAATTTCTCCCATAGGGGTGTACTCACTTTTGTTGCCAGCAGTTTAGACATTAATGGCCGTGTGTTGAGATATTTTGAGGGGACAGCAAATTTACACTGTTATACAAGCTGTACACTCATTACTTTACATTGTAGCAAAGTGTAATTTCTTCAGTGTTGTCACATGAAAAGACATAATAACATATTTACAAAAATGTGAGGGGTGTACTCACTTTTGTGAGATACTGTATATGTATATTACTTAAAGTGTGAACTTTTTTGTTACTTATGGATAGAATGGGGAATAGTTAGAACCCCTGCCCAGGGCTCCATTGGAGATATTTACCCTCACATGCTTTCCTGCTGATCTTTTACCAGATAGAAAGCGAGGGAGACTTTCCAACGCCACAGTATTACCAACTGTCTATAAAGTTATGGATAGTTTGCAAAAAACAGGCACTTTTCTCCTGTCTGTAATTGTCCATGGACAGATGTAAAAATCCAGTTAAGAGATCAGCTTCAGAGATCAGCTCTGAACTGCACACGCACGGTTCCCCAGCCAGACGTTTGGTAAACTGCAGGTCTCAGCCTTGGCTCAGGTGGTGGGCTGGGTCCAGGTGTGCACCTGTGTGGTGATGTCATATCTTACATCAGGCATGTGAATAAATGCCTTTTTCTGCCAGCTTTCACACCATTCACAGGGGAGCTTTTCCCAGGACTTGTCGAGGGAGGGGGCTTTAGCTGCTAAAAGTACATTAGCTGCACATTTGCCAACTGTCACTACTGTCATTGCTGTATACATCAATTGATTTCCCAATGTTAATGATGGTGTTTTAAATTATAAATATAAATTACATTTTGTTAAAAAAAAGTAAACATGACAATGCACTGGGATCAGCGCACCGGCACTGCTGTCATCCCACCGCATACCAGTGACTGCATTCTAGTGCTGCTGCGCTCTCTCCACAATCACAGTGAAATGTAAGAAAAAGGCTCTAATAGTGCAGTATGTCCAACCAGGCATCACAAACAAACTACTCCTTTAAAATTTCACTCACATTTTATTAAAATATATACCGCATAAAATAAACCATCTCATGTGCTCTCCAAAGGATATCACCGCCAGGCTTCACCTCTACATGTTACGCCACCATCCTACGTGGCTTCGTCTGGAGGAGTAAACCGAGCGGTTGATTTGGGGAAATATTTATAGCTGTGGGTAGGGGTAGTGGTCATGTGCGGGGAATCAGTTTGATTAATAATTGTGTAGTACTCTCCAGCGACCGTCTGGTCAATACATGTGCATTGGGTGCTTGGTGGCCATTTTCTTGTGGTCTCCTCATTTGTGTAATGCTTTTAAGGTTTGCCAGAAACTAACCCAAAATATAACTAAGATAATAATAGTCATACCGCAGGGAGGGTGGCTATAGTAAGATGATTGCATAAAAAACAATTTGTTATGTGTGTCAACAGTTTCCTCTATGTTCGTATTGTCGGCCGCCATTTTGTTGAAGTCCGCAGGGTTCTGCGTACTACGGCCGATTGTATACTGTTTTGCGCATGCACAATGTGAATTTCGCAGCCAATTTGTTGGTGTCCCTATGCAGTATGAGTTCACGGCCACTTTATTGTGGCCCGCGAGCGGGACGTACCAGCATAGAATGCAAAAACGGTGATCAGTATATTGTGAGCCCAATCAGGAGTAAGAAGCAGATACCTGCAAACACTCACTAATTGGGCAAAATGTATCCTAGAGCTTCCAAGGGACAGGACCAAGATCACAATTTTATCCGAAATATAGAAACAAATAATATTAGACCAACATCTTATTTCTTGCATGGAACAAGGTAACGGTGGTTGAAATGTAGAGAAGCTTGCTATAGGTGTATCTTATCCGAGCTGCAATAATATATTGAATTAAAAAATTAAATAGTGATTAAAAAATATATCATAAACATTAACAAAGAAGTACAAATACATTTCAAAATTATATTATAAAGTACTAGGTATTGTTGTGCCCTCAAATGTCATCATGGTGTTTACACTTGGATAACAATCCCCTTTAGAAACTTAGGAGGACCTGCATACATTTAAAAAAATTAAGATGGCCTAACCATAACCTACATAGAACCTATCTAGCCTGAATCTATCCGATGTACAATATTTAATACTAACGTGCACCCCTCTCTCTCTGGTTGGACCTAGTCAAGCTGGGGGTAAGTATCTTCCCCAGGGGGGGTAAGAGGAAGACTAATATGGGTGGAATAATTTTGTCATCGGGCTTAATGTTCCAAGATATTTCAATACTAAATCAGAATCATTCAGCATCTATGTTGTATTAAACTAAAATTAAGAATATATAAAATAGGGATTAGCCTGGAATCGACTTGTGCTCTGGTGTTACTAATAATTGCTAATAAAGCAGTTAATGTCAAAGTCTTTGTTGTGCCCTAAGGAGTGGAGTGTTTGTACCTCAGGGATCCAAAATGATTCCCTTTGGCTGAGTGTGATTACCCTATTGTTTCCTCGCCAGTGGGCATGGTATTTTTCAATGGCTCAAAATTTTAAACCAGTTGGATCCTTATTGTGATGTGTAGCAAAATGTTTCGAGATGCTTTTGGGGTAACCATTGGTTATATTTTGGACATGCTCCCTAATTTGTTTCCACATAGGGCATTTTGTTCTTCCAATGTATTGAATTTGACAAGGACACTTTAATGCGTACACCACTCCTTCTGTCTTGCATGTAATGAAGTCTCTAATAGTGTATTCTTTCCCAGTTGTTGTTGAGACAAACTTTTCTATTTTCAGTTTTTTTCTTTCTGTTTTTGTGCACGCTTAGCATCGCTTACAAGGATAGAAACCTTTTCCTGTGAAGAACGTAAAGCATGTTTTTTTGGGGGGGTCTATCACATTCTTGGCTAATTTATCTCGCAGCGTGGGGACTTTTCTATACGTAAACTTGGGGCGTACTGGGAGTATTTGTTTAAGATGTCTATCAATGGTTATTATTGTCCAGTGACGTTTAAATATCTTTTCTATTTGCTTATGTTGTGCTCCATAATTCAAGATGAATGGTAGTTGATCCTCTTGAGCCGAGCAGTGAGGTACAGGAACATCAGGCAGAGGCAGCGTCAGGATACAAGCCAAGATCGGTACACAGTCGGGCAGCGAGGTACAGGAGAGCAAGACAAGAGCAGAGTCAGAACACAAGCCGAGGTCACAGCGGACAGTAATTCATAGACAGATCAGGAGCAAGCCGAGTCATACATGGGTATGCAGGTAAGGCAACTCAAGGCTTAGGTTAAAGTGTTTGTTTCTCTAAAAAAAATATATATATATATATCCTGTTCTCTTAAAGAATATTATACAGCAAAGTGTTTGTGCTGTGTAATTTGGCCCCCTGTGTAGCCTAAAAAAACTGGCTCATCCTGCCTGGGTCTGCCCACCCCCCTGTACACTGACCACTGTTTATCATCACTTCTGAGCCCTGGTCAGTTTCCATGCCTCCACTCTGATCTCTTCTCTGCTCTTCCCCATCCTCTACCCCTCCCCTGCCTGACTGTCAGCTCCAGACACTGCCCACTTTCCCTCCTAATGCTGAAAAAAAACTATATCATCTGTATACTATCCCATCTGTTATATAATGCTATGTGTCCCAGTGCCCGTGCTGTATAAAAAAAGTTATAATTTCTACCTTACCTTACAGCGTCTGCTGGCGCTCACATGACTCCTCTGCTCTCTGCTCCTCTTCCCCCCTCCTCCCAGGTGATGTCAGCGGGGGAGTCTCGGCCCCGCCCACTATAGCTGTCAGCCAGGGAGAGGAGAGAGTCGGGCAGTCACGTAAGCGCCAGGAGACTCGTTAAGATAGTGTGGAAATCGCCATTTTTTTGATATAGCACAGGCACTGGGACACATAGCATTATATAACAGATGGGATGGTATATAGATGATATAGTGGTTTAACAACCACTACCAAGCAGGAACTATCTGAAGATCACTAAGTAATCCATTCATGTCATAGCCCAACTTAAATAGTACCAGTGCTTGTACAGGATGTGCGTGTGTGCACGCACCTGCACATGCACATACTGATTCTGCACACACCAATATGTTTGAGTGGGTGTGCTAATGCCCGTTGTGCATTGAGCCTTTGCTCATAATTATGAGCATGCGCATGAGCAGGCTATAGCATTATTGTTCCAACACGAACTGAGCTTCTCTTACAGTTACACCGTTTTGACTTTATTGTAAAGCATGGGAGATTACATGTTAATGTTAATGTTTACATGTTGTTTATATTATGGCAACCCTGCAACAGCAACACAGACCGAAATAAAAATAACACAAATTAATGCAGCTCTGTATGCATTAATAATTTATCAAATGTATATTTTTTTAAATGCAAGCAGTGTATGTTCTGGAATTTTACCTGTTATTAGCCTCTTCCAATTCCTTGTACAGTAGAGCTAAGGCGAGGACAGGGATAAGCAGCACAAGGAGACAGTCAGTTGTCCTGCAGTGCTCATATGCTAACAAAGAGACATAGTGCTGATAGGGGGAGAGAGCATAGAAACAGAGAGGAAATCATCTGTGTGTTTTTTCTCTTTTTAATGTCCTGGCTGTGGTAGTGACAAGATCTATAACTGTTCCTAGTGTAGCACCCTGGTCCTAATCAGGTTTGCTATGAAATTTAGTTTTGCTAGGTGGTAACTAGCCTGGCCAATTGGTAGGAGATTTCCTGATTGTTGCCCTAAGCATGGGTTGGTGCATCCCTCTCCTCTGTCATTGGGTGGCACTGCTGGTCTTGACACTAGAATGACAAGATCACATTGTATCCAGGTTAGGAGTGGATATGTTGTCTCAGCCAATCAGTCAGAGTTTCTTTGGCCCGAGAGGCTACTGGGAGAGCCTATTTACTTGGGAAGGTCAGGTGATAAGGGTTCTGTGCCACCTGGATGGCTGTCTAGGTGGATGTGTGTTGAAACGCTCCCGGCTGCTAAGCCAGAAATCTGAGGCCTATCCGGGAATACCTGGTTGCTAGATAGTCCGTGGCCTATCCAGGTTGGAAGCAAGCAGCGTGGGGTTGGGGCATCAGGTCTGGGGCCCTATCAAGTTTCAGGGATTCTGGAGAATCGAGTTGTTGTCCTAGGTGAAGGAAAGCAGTGGCCACAGAGACTACCACTCCTGTCGCCAGAGGCAAGTGAGAACCAGAGGTCAAAGATAAAGGGGACACAGTTGCCAGTGAAGGGACAATTACTCCTGTTATCAGAGGCCAAGTTTGTGAAGTCTGAAGAAGTACCAGAGCAGCCCTGTTCACTAGCCGGAGACAGTGAAGAAGTTGGGAAAGCTTCAGCAGAGTCAAGCCAGAGACCCAGCGGGATAGTGTGGGTGACACTTGCAGAGGAATCAGCAGGTTAGCTGAAGAGCCAAGTCAGGGACCCAGCAGGACAGCGTGAGTGACACTTAGAAGCTACAGCGGGTTAGTTTTGAAAGAGCTCAAGGGATCCAGAGGCGGCTGGGATCTGAAGAGTCTAGTGAGAGACTGGGAGCTCAGTGAGAGGATCTACAACGGGATACCGTGAGTTGTGATCTGCATTGAAGTTAGAGTTGCAAGTTCCACTGCTATAGGAGACAGCAGTCTACAAATACAGTTTGCTGCAATTCAGGTAAAAGGCCCTGTTTAGCTGTCCTTCCTAGCTGTCCTTCTATTCCTATTTTTGTCTCAGAGTCTGGCAAGTGTTCTTGCACCTGCCTAAGGGTGTCCTGGCCTTAACCCTCTGTCCCCAGTTTGTTAAGAGACAATAAATCTCTTTTTGCATTCTCAAAGTGTCTGGCGCCCAACTTACTCTATCTGCACTATACCCACTATGCCTAGTAACCCACACTGTGAAGAGGGATGTCAGCTCTCCCTGACTCTGAAGGTCACCACTAGGCCGGCATACGTCGGGGCCATGGCTACACTTAAGTGCAACAGAGAAAAGGTCTCTTACCCTCACAGACATCAATACACTGAAAAGGAGACACAGGGCTTGAGGCCCTGGTGCTTGGGCCTAGCAAAGTCCATGAGTAATAAATACAAGTAAATGTTACACTTGCACGTTAGTTAGCATGATCTATACATAAAAATATATTTGATGTTGGATCTCCTTACAAACAAAGGATAGTGGTGCTCATTAATTTAAATACATATAAAATGCTTATGCTTCATGAGTAAAATCAAAGTAGTCCTCTACTTTTCCACAGAACTGTATATACCTCCACCTTGGGTCACAATATTGAAAACCGCAATGTCTTCACCAACCTGTATGATCACACTTTCCTGCTTACTTAATAATAATCTAAAATTGTATATGCTGGATCTTCTGTAATAAAAAAACTCTGTATGCTCTTGAAACAGGTATGATGATAGCTCTTAAAGTGGTAGTATACCCTCCTATCATTTTCAGCCAAGGAAGCTGCCATCTTGGCCTCTGTTTAATTTACAACTGCCATGATGCTGCTCATGTGATCAGCTATGACACCAGCCATTGGATTGTTTGACAGTTTGGTTTAGAGCACAACCAATGGGAGTGTACCCCATACCCATTCACATAGGGTGGGGGACGGGGATATGGTAGCCCCCATGTTAAAGCGGGGGCTTCCAGATTCCAATAAGCCCCATGCCTGCAGACCCCGACAACCTCCAACCAGGGTTGTCGGGAAGAGGCCCTTGTCCTCATCAACATGGGGACAAGGTGCTTTGGGATGGGGGCGCAGGGCCCCCCTACCCCACAGCACCTACCCCCCATGTTTAGGGCATGTGGCTTGGTATGATCCGAGGGTGTGCTCGCTGATCCTCCCCCTTTCCTGACCTGCCGAGCTGCATGCTCAGATAAGGGTCTGGTATGGATTATGGGGGGGACCCGCCATATTTTTTGGCGTGGGGGTGCCCCTTAGAATCCAAACCAGACTGGAGGGTCTGGTATCCCTTGGGGGGGAACCCCACACCAATTTATTTTTCATTTCCCCCACACAATTCGCACTGCAAGTTGGATCATCATGATCCGACTTCTGGTGCGACTTCTATTCAAATCAATGGGCTTCCATAGGGAACCATTGATTTTTAATAGAGGCAGAGAAACACCTGACAAGGCTTAAGGTGGCTGTATCCAACGCTAAGCCGCGCTTAGCAGCTTTTACCGGCGTCAGGCATTTTTACAGCTCTAACGCCGTGCCTCAGAACACGCTGGTTCTGGGGGTTTTTTGGAGCTTAAAAACGCCTATGCCACTTACAGCTCTTAAACGCCTGTGTGTGCATGAGGCCATAGAATAACATGCAGAGGTGTTTTTAACCAGTACCAGGCACTTACCCCCCTTCCCGCCCAGTCCAATTTTCAGTTTTCAGCGCTGTCGCATTTTGAATGACAATTGCGCGGTCATGCAATGCTGTACCCAAACAAAATTTTTATCACTTTTTCCCCACAAATAGAGCTTTCTTTTGGTGGTATTTGATCGCCTATGAGGTTTTTATTTTTTCCGCTACAAATAAAAAAAGATACACAACTTTGTAAATAAGTATGTTTTCTCCTTCACTGATGGGCACTGATGAGGCTACATTGATGGGCACTAATGAGGCAGTACTGATTGGCACTGATGAGACGGCACTGATGAGGTGGCACTGATGATGCACTGATGGCGGCACTGATAAGCAGCACTGATGGGCACTGATAACTGGCACTGATGGGCACTCATAGGTGGCACTGATGGGTGGCACTGGTGGGCACTGATGGGTGGCACTGATGGACACTGATGGGCACTGATAGGCGGTTCTGATAGATGGCACTGATAGGTAGCAGCTATAAGGAAGCACTAGCAGGCATCACAGATGGGCACAGTGCCATCCTTATTGCACTTTGTGTGCCCCTTACCTGGTGGTCTTGGATGGGCTCCCTGGTGGTCTAGGGTGGGCTCCCTGGTGGTCCTGGGTGGGCTTCCCTGGTGGTCCCTGGGTGGGCTCCCTGGTGGTCCTGGGTGGCGAAAAACAATCAGCGCAGACCCCCCTGTCAGGAGAGCCGCCGACCGGCTCTCATCTACTCGCGTCTGCAGACGCGAGTAGAGGAAAAGCTGAGGAAAAGCTGATACACAGCTCTTTCTGTTTACACTGTGATCAGACGTGATTTGTCACGGCTGATCACATGGTAAAGAGCCTCTGACAGAAGTTCTTTACCTAGACTGGAAGTCTTGGCGGATAGTCACGGGTAGTCACAGGTAGTCACGGTGGGTAGTC
>BLSH010291950.1:445655-457085 GCA_018402905.1 Glandirana rugosa | reverse complement strand
CCCCCCCCCCCCCCCCCCGCGGGTGCCCGCTGGCTTGTTATCCTGCTGGGTGTCATATGATGCCCAGTCAGGATAACGCAACCACTTCCCGGCCGTCATTCTGCATATGGCAGTAGAGAAGTGGTTAAGCTATGAAAAAGGCTCCTAAAATCGTCTGTAAAAACGCCCGTGTGCATGAGGCATAACAATGCTGCAGTTCACTGTAACAAAGAAGAAATACATAAAAGTGAGGCATAATAGGATTCATATCAATGCCTAACTTATACTGAAAGGAATGGGTAAATAAAAGTATAACAAATTACTAGAAAAAGCTAGAAAATATTTACCATTGATTAAAGATGTACCGTACAATGGGGGCTTTGATTAAATAATTAGACAATGCACTGCATCAGTTAAAAGCAAGAAATTAGATTTCGGTTTGAACCTGGTCATACATCCATCCTTATATGTCATCAAATTGACAAAACATTAGGATGAAGATAATCTGGCATAAGTAACAATAGATTTATTTCAATTTGCCTACTGAGCACTTAAACCCCCCTCCTGCCCAGACCAATTTTAGGCTTTCAGCGCTGTCGCATTTTGAATGACAATTGCGCGGACGTGCAACGCTGTACCCAAACAAAATTTTTATCCTTTTTTCCCCACAAATAGAGCTTTCTTTTGGTGGTATTTGATCACCTCTGCGGTTTTTATTTTTTGCGCTATAAACAATTAAAAAGCGACGATTTTGAAAAAGAACAATATTTTTTAGTTTTTGCTATAATAAATATCCAAAAAAAAAAAATATTCATTGAGTTTGGCCGATATATATTCTTCTACATATTTTAGTTAAAAAAAATCGCAATTGGAGTTTATTGATTGGTTCACACAAAAGTTATTGCATCTACAAACTATGGGAATTGATTTATGGTGTTTTTACTCTTTTTTTTTTTTACTAGTAATGGCAGCGTTCTGTGATTTTTATCGGGACTGCAATATTGGGGCGGGCATGTCGGACATTTTTGACACTTTTTTGGGACCAATGACATTTGTACAGCGATCAGAAATTTAAAAAGCCACTGATTACTATATAAATGTCAGTGGCAGGGAAGGGGTTAACACTAAGGCGGCAGTGGAGGGGTTAACTGTGTTCCCTGTATGTGTTCTAACTGTGGGGGGGCGGGGCTGGCTGGGACATAACATATCTAACTGATCCCAGGGACAGGGATCAGTAGATCTGTTATGCCCCCTGTTACAGAATGGAGAACCGGCGTGTTTACATTGGTGGTTCCCCGTTCTGCAGCTCTGACAGGCAATTGCGGGTCATGAGCGGACATCGAGTCCGCCCGGCCCGCGGGCACGCCCACGCAGCATGCGGTGGCCGATTGCGCGCGCCGCTGCCGCTTGGGAGTGCGCGCCATGAGCGCGCACAAGGGCGGGATGTCCATGGATGTCCACCCAGAAAGCCGTCTTTCGGTTATAGCATGGATCTGAAGGGGTTAAAATAGAAATGAAAGGCAAAACATTTGTGTATAGATATAATAATTATAAAACATTATAAATACCTTTTTTTCCTTAGTGATCACATACCCTCTGTTCTCAACTCCATAAGGATCTTAGAGAGTTGGGGGAAGGAGAACAATCAGTCCACTAGTCTTCCCAGTGAATGGCTTTGCAGGGGGGGGGGCATGTCAGGATAAGTCTGATCATTGGAGGAGAGCAAACTGAGTTCTCAGCACATCTAGAAAACTGACCGTGCTGTGCTATCTCAGCTAGTGTGGTCAGTTTTTAATAGGAAAGAAGAGGGACTGACAGGAACACCATGAATTTCACACAAAGGAAGCAATACAAAGAGAACAAGATACTTTTCCATACAAGTAGAGCAGCAGGCACATACCAGGAATATGACATTCTGGCTTGACATATTCTTTAATCTGCATAGTTTAGTGAAAGTACAGCATATTTTTACTGAGAACATAATTTAATTATTTTTGCAGTGCTTAAACATACTACTGATATAGAATGGTATTTAAAAATAAGTATGCAGCATTCATATTTTGTATGCAACAGGTACATCCCAAACAGCCTGTGAGCAATAAAAGATGGTAAGACATGTAGTTCAGCTTTCCAGCACTGAATTACTAAAATATTAGCATGGCACTGTATTATCCCTAAAACAGAGGCAGGTAAAAATCGAAATTCTTTTTAATGCAAGTAGTAGAACATAACTTCACATATTGTACTCAGAAATAAAGAAATGCTGGCAGAGATACATGGTGCAGTAGCATTTAAGAAATCTGACATCTCTTTAACATGCTGACAAATTCCATTCTCCAAACTGAGTAAAATGCTTCCAACAAATGTTTTAGGCTCCATGCACATTAGTTTAAAAAGATAAAAAAATGCTGCTCATAGAAGAGTTTAAAGTTTTGTCTGTAGAAGCAACTAATGTTATCCCATGTGTTCATGCGCATCAGGTCGTCTAGATGAGTTTCTAAGCTCAGCGTTTAGAGGCAGAAAAAAAAGCCCTTCTGTTTTGCGTTTTTGAGTGCCCTTTTGTAGCAGAAAAAAAATGCTAAATGCTCTTAAACGCTAGTACAAAAATCATTTAAAATTTGTGTTTTTTTCTGCAAAGAGCACTGGCATTTTTTAAGCTAGTGTGCATGGAGCCTTAGAAGTTATTCGATTAAGTTCTTTATTATCAAGCAGTATTTTAATATCGTAAACATAACAGTTGCGCTGAAACATTAAATAATTGCAAAATTAAGTGAATAGTGATTCAACTCAAAAGTCAAAGAGTGAAAATGTCCAAATAAGTAAGTGAAATTGTCCAAATAAATAACCCAAAAAAGTGCTTGTGAATAGGTATCCAAATATTCAATGACAGGTTTGACACCAGAGCATAAATAATGGTAATCTTGTGATCCAGAAAGAGGCAGATAAAACCAGGAAAAAAGATGACAGTTCAGCATTCAGTATGATGAATGTGCAATATAATGTTCACTAATCAAGGTTCACCCGAAGTTATGTGGACCAACACCGGAGATAGATGCACCCTTAGAATCACTCAGAGGTACTCTTACCAGAAATAAACGACCTGTTATCGCTAACAGATCAAAGGCGTTAGCAGAAATAACCCTCTGCGGGGTGTCTGTGTGGTTGTACTCCTTCCTTCCAGTGGTCACAGCAATAAATCGGACTGCTCCTCTCCAGCCTCAACCATTAATCTCATCGCTCCATAATTCAAACATATGAAGAAAACATAACATTCGCGTTTTAAAATTGCCGGCAGCTTGCTAAAAACAAAGCGTTCCCATTCCTGTGTACGTGTAGGCGTGGTGACGTCAGACGTGGCTCCGCCCTACATGTTTCGTCATACGTGACGTCTTCCAGGGGCTCGGGCAACGCACTGACGCACCACCTTATATACAGCATCCGCGTACCAAGCCTCATTACAATAGCCGGTCGCCATTTTATCGGAGACCAAGGTTCACATCAGCTGTAATCAAACCCGTCCGTGGGAACCCTGGTCTTCAACAAAGACACTAAACCTTATGTACGGGATTTTAGACATATCAAATACAATAATGATACACCATATGAGAAATAAAAAATTCCTTTAAAAATTAAAACATTTTACACCAATCAAACTAAACATATGCGGTATTGGTTGGACCTATTGTTGGTAATCCCAAAAGTCTGAAAATAGAAAACGGGTCAAGGTGACCAATCACCAATTTGAACCAATTCTAAATTCAATCCCAAAACCCGTAGAATTTATCAAAGTCTTAATATTAATAAAACCCAATGTACGGCACACACCCAGTAAGGGCCTAGATGTTAAGAGTCACATAGTGGGGGTCACAATACTTCCTCCAGTGGAATAAATTGAATCACACCATACAAAATAAGAAGTCATTAATAATATCAGTTTAACTCTTCCACCAATATCGATATCGTTAGCATCAATATTAGTAACTAAAAGTGTGACTCTTCCACCATGACTCAACTCACTAATATAATATGAAATACAGAAAAAAAATTTTTTGAAAAAAATTGGTACCTAGCCTTAAGGGTTAGGAGATATATCCCTATACATATCTATATATCATGAATTATTGATAAAAGCATTGATTTCTATATCTGTGTTTAGTCCTTTAGGTTTTAGAGTCTGGGCCATATAAATCCAGTTCATTTCTAACTTGGAGATTTCTCTCCTTTTGTAACTACCTCTCCAGTTTGTCTTCAAGGTGTCAATCCCCACAAACGCAGTACCTTTTATGTTTTTGTTATGGGCTTCCAAGTAATGCCTAAATAGAGGGTGTTTAGTAAAACCCTTTTTGATCTTCCCCATATGCTCTTTAAGGCGAACCTGCAACGGCCTGATGGTTCTTCCTATATACTGGAAGCCACAAGGGCAAGTGATGGCATAAACTACATGAGTAGTATTGCACGAGATGAAAGATTTTATGGGGAAGGTGTGTCCAGTGCTATTAGAGTGAAAGGTGACCGTTTTCCTCTCCGAAATAAGGTTCACTCTACAGACTGCGCATCTCCCACATTTATAATACCCCTTCAGATTCTGAAAAAACATCAGATTCTTCTGCGGGGGATTACAGATATTCGGTGCAATCATGTCCCTAAGGGTAGGGGCACGTTTGAAAACTACTTGTGCTTTATCTGGTAAAGCAGGACCCAAAACAGGATAATTCTTCAAAATATGCCAATGCCTATACACAAGTCTCCTAATAGCCCAATGTTGGGTAGAAAACCTGGTAATAAACGGTGACATAAATCTAGAATCTTTAATTTCTAGTGCAGTTTTTTCTCTCAATAACGTGTCACAATCACATGTCTCAACCTCCTCTAGGCTTGTGGTTATAGAACTGGTCTCATAACCTTTGGCTGTAAATCTAGATATAAGGTTAGTAGATTGATCTTGGAAATCCTGTAGTCTAGTACAGTTACGTCTCAAACGCAAGAATTGGCTTTTAGGAATGGATTTTAACCACGCTGGGTGATGGCAGCTATCACTAGGGATATATGAGTTTCTATCCGTACTTTTAAAAAAAGTGGATGTAAATAATTGACCTCTTTCACCCCAGATTTTTAAATCCAAGAAGTTAACAGAGTGTAGACTCGCCTCATATTTGAACTCAATCCCCCTATCATTCGTATTGAGCTCTGCCATAAAGTCAGAAAGGGATTCCTCTGAGCCTTCCCATAGGAGGAGGACATCATCAATGAATCTAGCCCATAGGATCAGTTGGGGGTGATCCTGGGCATAGATGACGTCCTCCTCCCATTTCCCCATAAAGAGGTTGGCCAAGCTGGGGGCAAATTTAGCCCCCATGGCCACACCTCTATGTTGGAGAAAAAAGTTCCCCTCATGCCAAAAAAAGTTGTGAGTGGTGGCATATCTCAAGAGGTCCATGATGAACTCTCTCTGTATAGTAGGCAGAGAGGACCCCTTATTCAAAAAATATTCCACTGATGATAATCCCCAATGATGGGGAATGTTGGTATATAGAGATGTGACATCAGCCGTCACCAGCCACTGTCCATCTCTATAACCACATTCATTAAGAATGTTGATAATATGTCTGGTGTCCTTGACATATGCAGGGAGAGATTTCACCAGCGGTTGTAGGAAACCATCGATATACTTTCCCACCCTCGATGTTATTGAGTCAATCCCACTTATAATGGGACGACCCGTGGGGGGTGGGTTAAGTTTATATAGATTTTTGGGAGATAATACATTGTGGGTATCCTTGATGCCTTAGGAATCAAGAAGGTCCTTTCTTTCTTGTTTAGAATGTTTTGATCAGATCCCCTTTTGACTAATATCTCTAATTCCCTACGGAAGGCGGGGCGTGGATCGGATGATAAGGGGGTATAGGTTTCCCTGTCCCCCACAATCTTATTAAGTTCACACAGATAGTCATCTTTGTTTAGGATTACTATCCCGCCCCCTTTATCTGCTGGGCGGATTACTAGTTGTTTCTCATGGCATAACTGGTCAAATCCAGCTTGTAGTTCTTTGCTCATTTTATCCTTTTTAATCTTAATTTCCTCAAGGTCTCTAAGCATCACATCCCTGAAAACTTTTATATTAGAGGACATTCCCCCAGGGGGATTGAAGATGGAGGAATTTGACAACTGTGAGTGTTGAATCTCACTGGTATAATTTCTAGTATTCTTGATGGGGTTGGACAGAATATAACGCTTGACGTTTAGTTTTCTTGTAAATTTTTGAATATCCATATACGTATGGAACTTGTTCAATGGACAGGGAGGGGCAAATTTTAGTCCTTTATCTAAAATATGGACCTCCTCTTTAGTTAGTAGGTGGTTACTCAAATTATAGATACCTTCACCTGTTACTCCCTCTTTCTTTTGTTTCTTGGTTGACCTCCCCCCTCTAGTTCCTCTTTTCTTCCTAAAGGTCTTTGTGTCTCTCCTTGAAGCCTGTGAAAATCCCGGTACTGAGATACATCATAGTTATCTCTACTCCTATATGTTGAATGAGGGTACTCAAATAAGCATGATTGGAGTAACCTGGAGACTCCCAGGTAGATCTATCTCTCCTTTCTTGCTCATAGGGAATATGATTCCCACTATAGTGTCTTTCTTGGTGATAATAATGATTATCCCCATATTCATCCCTTAAAGGTTGATATCTGTTATATACCGGAACTTCATAGGTGTCCACCTCATCTCTTCCTCCATATCCCCTAGGGGGGTAATTTTGATTGTATCCCCTCTCTTGGTGATATTGACCCCCTTGGGGCCTATTTGGTTTTCTATAAGATGATTTGCCTTGTTGTGTGGCATGCTGGGGATGTTGCGGTGCCCTTATTGGGGATTTATAGGATACCCTCCTTTTAGCTGGCAAAGGTTGGCGAGTATTTGGATGAGTTTTAATTGGTTTACTAGTTTGAATGGTAGTATCACTTGAAGCTGCGTTATTGGTTTTGGTGGCAGATTCTTCCGCAGCTAATTTTTTTTGCCAGTCAAACACTAACCCAGCCTTATAGTCCCCTACATCTCTATTGTATTTTTTCTTTTTTTTGTTTTTTTGTTCAACTTCCTCTTTTTCTAGTATGCTTTTAAGATTTTTTGACCTCTCTCGGTATTCATCGCTTTCCTGGTGTGATGACAACTGTTCCTTTAAGGAATCAATCTCCCCACTGAGGTGGGCAAGCTTACTATTTTTCCTGGTTAAGAGGAATCTAAGAAAGCTTAACCCAGCCTCATTAAAATATTTAAACCATTCTTCTAATTCGATGTCCCCCTTTTGTGGGGAAACATCCCACCTTAAACTACGTGGAACCATTGAATCATGAAGGTATTGCTCAAGATAGGCTATGTCCCATATTGTGTGTAACTCTGAAATTGTGAGGTTCTTCAATCTCATAAAGAGGCCCCCTAGGTCTCCCTCGGGTTCCCTTTCCATCTGAAAAACCCCTTTAGTCTGGATAACTCGTTTAGATCTATACTCAAATATATCCATCTTCCTAAGTGAATTCAAAGCAGCAAATACAGTATTATCAAAAAATGTCGAATCTCAAAAATATGGAGGGTATTGCGCTATGAATATTAAGTGTACCAGCAGCAACATATAGTGCGATAATATCACCAAATCAAATTGTAAACATAACAGTTGCGCTAAAACATTAAATAATTGCAAAATTAAGTGAATAGTGATTCAACTCAAAAGTCAAAGAGTGAAAATGTCCAAATAAGTAAGTGAAATTGTCCAAATAAATAACCCAAAAAAGTGCTTGTGAATAGGTATCCAAATATTCAATGACAGGTTTGACACCAGAGCATAAATAATGGTAATCTTGTGATCCAGAAAGAGGCAGATAAAACCAGGAAAAAAGATGACAGTTCAGCATTCAGTATGATGAATGTGCAATATAATGTTCACTAATCAAGGTTCACCCGAAGTTATGTGGACCAACACCGGAGATAGATGCACCCTTAGAATCACTCAGAGGTACTCTTACCAGAAATAAACGACCTGTTATCGCTAACAGATCAAAGGCGTTAGCAGAAATAACGCTCTGCGGGGTGTCTGTGTGGTTGTACTCCTTCCTTCCAGTGGTCACAGCAATAAATCGGACTGCTCCTCTCCAGCCTCAACCATTAATCTCATCGCTCCATAATTCAAACATATGAAGAAAACATAACATTCGCGTTTTAAAATTGCCGGCAGCTTGCTAAAAACAAAGCGTTCCCGTTCCTGTGTACGTGTAGGCATGGTGACGTCAGACGTGGCTCCGCCCTACATGTTTCGTCATACGTGACGTCTTCCAGGGGCTCGGGCAACGCACTGACGCACCACCTTATATACAGCATCCGCGTACCAAGCCTCATTACAATAGCCGGTCGCCATTTTATTGGAGACCAAGGTTCACATCAGCTGTAATCAAACCCGTCCGTGGGAACCCTGGTCTTCAACAAAGACACTAAACCTTATGTACGGGATTTTAGACATATCAAATACAATAATGATACACCATATGAGAAATAAAAAATTCCTTTAAAAATCAAAACATTTTACACCAATCAAACTAAACATATGCGGTATTGGTTGGACCTATTGTTGGTAATCCCAAAAGTCTGAAAATAGAAAACGGGTCAAGGTGACCAATCACCAATTTGAACCAATTCTAAATTCAATCCCAAAACCCGTAGAATTTATCAAAGTCTTAATATTAATAAAACCCAATGTACGGCACACACCCAGTAAGGGCCTAGATGTTAAGAGTCACACAGTGGGGGTCACAGTCCTTCCTCCAGTGGAATAAATTGCTGTGACCACTGGAAGGAAGGAGTACAACCACACAGACACCCCGCAGAGGGTTATTTCTGCTAACGCCTTTGATCTGTTAGCGATAACAGGTCGTTTATTTCTGGTAAGAGTACCTCTGAGTGATTCTAAGGGTGCATCTATCTCCGGTGTTGGTCCACATAACTTCGGGTGAACCTTGATTAGTGAACATTATATTGCACATTCATCATACTGAATGCTGAACTGTCATCTTTTTTCCTGGTTTTATCTGCCTCTTTCTGGATCACAAGATTACCATTATTTATGCTCTGGTGTCAAACCTGTCATTGAATATTTGGATACCTATTCACAAGCACTTTTTTGGGTTATTTATTTGGACAATTTCACTTACTTATTTGGACATTTTCACTCTTTGACTTTTGAGTTGAATCACTATTCACTTAATTTTGCAATTATTTAATGTTTTAGCGCAACTGTTATGTTTACAATTTGATTTGGTGATATTATCGCACTATATGTTGCTGCTGGTACACTTAATATTCATAGCGCAATACCCTCCATATTTTTGAGTATTTTAATATCACCCTAGAAATGTGTCTACTCATTTGTGGACTGAAGCCTACTTTTAGCCTTAAAAACAGGCTGTTAATTTTACAGGGTTCATACAAGAATCAATGTAGCAGTAGATGACAACAAGAATTTCTTTTTTAAATTTATTTTTGAAAGAATTGGCTCTGTATAGCAATATATGTAACATTTCATCATTCACAGACTAGTCATCAATTAATCCGAAAGCTGTACACAATTACAAAAATACCAGTTGGTAAAAAGAAGAGAACTTGCATGGACAAAAGTGAAATAAAAATGCCTTTTAATTGGATGGTATTGAAATCATAATAATGAAAAATACAAAACCAACTTTGACATCTATCAGTTGTCTAGTGAATTTGCTGTTTTAAGCAAACTCAGGTAGGGAGGTCATGGTTCCTAAATGGATAAAAAATACTTTTTAGTGGCATAAACTGTGATGAGAAGAGAAGTTAGGTTATCAAAATGGCAGAAACTCTATATCAACAGAAGCTCTCAATAGAGGCTGAACCTCTTCATGTGCTATAGTGACAATAGATGATGAAAACTAAGGGTCCGTTCACACTGGCATTAAGAGCAGGCGTTTGAGAGGCTTTAAAGATGCCCCTCAAAGCCTATGCACAAGATACAATAGACAGCACATAGTGCTGTTCACACTAAGCGTTAGCGTCGCTTCACTTCAAAATTAAAGCCTCGTGTCGAGTTTAGGAGGCTTGAAGCCTTTCAACACCTCCCATTCAAGTCTATGGTAACGCCTCTCTGCCACTCTGGCAGACGTTTTCGGCGCAGTTTTGTTGCGGTTGTGGCGCGGTAAAATTAGTCACTTCCATTGTGGAGCAGTTTAAACGCTCTTCAAACGCTACGAAACCATGCATAGGGCGTTTAGAGAGCGTTATTAACGCTTGTAAACCGCCCCATACTAACAGTCATTGATGCCTGTCACACGCCCATACTAATGCCATACAAACGCTATAGGAGCGTTTGCATAGCGTTAGACAATTAGTCCAGTGTGAACGAGCCCTAAGAAACTAGGACCTTTTATGGAGAACTGTTGGCATTTCTAATGCAAGCTAAATAGGAGGAAGTCTTAGCTCTAACTGGCACCCAACACAATGACTGAAGCAGTCTCAAAACTTAGGAGAAGTTAAAGAGCTAAATTTCAAGAGTATACATCTTCAAGGCTTGGTACACATGAGCACCAGAGAAATTTACATATATAAGTGGGTTAACATGCACAGAAAAAGAATACGCACGAATGATATCAAGCATAACCTGAAAACATGCACTGAATCTGAAGTTATCAAATAAATTAAAGAATAGCGATTATGTTGTCAGATGAGTATTGCTGGGTACAAGGTATCCAGGATCACACTCCACATATGTGTTCTACTGTTCTTCTCTTGTTTCACATAGTATAGCATCTAAAAAATAGAATTCCCTATTTAAGCCTTTTGCTGCATTTAATCCAATTTATTCAAAGACATGCAGACTTTTATAGTGCTTTGTGTTGTCAACCACATGTAGAAGCCTACAGGGACATGTAATACAATAAACAGTCAAATCTGTGTTACAAATAAAATTACCATACATATGAGCGACGCACCATGTCACCCCTTAAGACTAGTGTTGAGCGAACCCGGACTGTAACGTTCGGGTCCGTACCGAACTTTCGGGTGTCCGTGGCACGGACCCGGACCCGGACATTTCAAAAATCGTTCGGGTTGCCCAGGCACGGTGCCTGTGGGCTTTCAAGCCATGCCTGGGCTTGCAATGTCAGGCCCAAGCGAGTTGTGATCAGAATTCCCCACTGTACCACGCAGCGAGTATACATACCATTAAAATAAACATTGTGTCTAAACTGACAAATAACATAATGTACAGGGACATCCGAAGATGTACACCAACTGTTGTGTTTCGTGATATTTTCAGACGTACAGAAACTTATTTAACCTAATTTACGTCGTTTTCCGAATTTATCCCTTAAGATAAAAAATCTACGATATGATACACTTTGTTCTCTTCTTGTCATCTTGTGTATACACCTCACACTAGGACCT
>BLSH010291950.1:407892-421709 GCA_018402905.1 Glandirana rugosa | reverse complement strand
TACTACAACCATTATTTCTAAGAGAAAGGCAACTCTATATAAAGAACAAGACAACACTACATTCAAAATTTTCTAGAATCCAATCTCAAATCAATTCCAGCAGAAACTAGGTTCAGGTGAATGTAACTTTTTTGCACGATATTGGAAATATTGATGTTGTCATAATTTGGTATCGCATAACCCCCTAGTGCAATGTTAAATGTTTTATAGCATAATATAAAGCACTTTAGGTGTTGGTTCCTTGAATGCATCTTCCTCACCAACCTCTAGTGGATGAGCATCTCTATGCTCTAATAGGTGTGCTCACAATCTGGAAATGACAGAAACGGGAGCAGGAATAAAAGTAGGGAGGGGTGTCTCTCTTTCTTGTCCCTGAAGGTCACCTGCAAAGGTCCAGTGCCTTAATTACCCTCTTTTGAATGCGGGGGCACACAATGCTCTGTTTTAAGAGCGTGCTCGCAATGGCTCGCTCTCAAAGCTTTGGGGACAGCGCTGTGCCTGCCTCACTCGCTTCTCTCTGCACAGAATAGCTGCAGATCAATGAATATTTAAACAAAGAAATATTTCATTAAAAGAGCTGATTGCTTAATGAAGTGTCCCTGGGAGCCATCGGGATGCCTGCCTCTTTCTCTTAATGCAGGCAAGATTCATATCACGGCTAGCTGATTTATCAAATTACCGTAATAACCTGTATATACATTCTGTTTTACTTAGTAGAAGACAAGCTTGTTTTAACCCTTTGGAGGCATAATTATAATTTTTCAACATGATTGAAGTTTTATCATTGATTTCTAGAAATATAAATGTTGTGGTATGATAACAAATGTAAGCACATGTTACTACATCTCTTGCAGTTATTGTCATAAAGTCATAGGAGATAGGTATTGAAATTGTAAGAGCAATCAGTCTGCCCAAAAGTGATATTTCAGTTATTGGGGGAATCTGGTGGGCTTCGTACTACCTTTCTAAGCGTCCTATGTTGCATGGGAACCCAGCAGCAAATCTTTCTGCCATACTCCCTGTATCCCTTCCTACCCAACTGGGAGTTTTACTTTTACTATGAAAGGGGTTCCTGAGAGTTCACACTACTCCAAGCTGCTCTATACAACACAAAATAATGTAACAATCTAAAGAAAACAGCATGACACATTCATAATTACCATGGCAGGTGTTCACATCTCACAACTTAAAGTGGGCCTGAACTCAAAAAAGTGAACTTTTAGAAATCTTAATTGTGCAGTACCCTGATAGATTTACCTTTTGTCTCAAATTCCTCCTGAAAAACAGCAGTGCACTTCCATGTGACTGTGCCTATGCCCTCTGTGTATGAGATTTAAGGCATATTCTTAGGAAATGTGGAAGTAAGATTTGATAATTCACCACTGCGCTGCTTAGAATTCTCCTAGCTGGAGAGAAAACTGTACCTCAGGACCTGCAGTGCAAGGATCTCCTGTTTCTGTTTCATTCACTCTGTGGCTATGTGCTCTCCACCGCTGCTTATTCTGATTTGTAAGCTGCAATATATTCATTTTTTTTTCTTTTTGGTTTTCATGCCACTTTAAAGACTAAAGCATGTTCTTAAATGGCTGCTTAATTGTTCTTATGTCCCACATTTTATGTAATAAGTTTTTCTTTTTATAAAGATAACAGATGGCTAAGGGAGTATCCCACTGTGAAAGTGACAATTGAGGGGGAAACCTTTGGCTTTTTAAAACCTTAGCTATAAAAAGCTCACTGTCACAAAAACCTTCCAGCTAAAGTTCCTCATTTACAGAGGTATCTGTGTCTAAGACACTGTGAGTGCTATACTGCTGGGAATTCCACACTTAGAAACTCATAATATGATAAAAAGAAAAAAATGTCAATTTCAACATACGTGATAAAAATTCTGAATCCTATTTGGGCACTTATTGTTTATTTTTTCCAGTTTAGATTTTCAGTTGTCAAAATCTATAAATGCTGTTAACCATCTTAAAGTTAACCTCATGTATCATGAAGAGAATGACATAAAACATGTGCAAGAAAAACATAAAATTATTTAGAATACAATGAATGCATTTACCATTCTGAAGGTCACTTTCATGTGCACTGTCCAAGTTTGCTTATCTATCGCTGTAATAACATCCTTTAGTCCAGTCCTTACATCCTTTAGTCCTCTTCCAGTTGTTCACATGTGGCTCTTATTTGATGTTCCTCAGAGCAACATCTTCATTTGAAATTTCCATCATGTCTAAAATCCTACTGCCTCAGTAGTAATTGAAGCAGATGCAGGAGATGCAACTGTCCCCACATACTGTACATAAAGTCATGGGGTTCAAGCAGATCCTCTTCCCCATATACTTGGGATTGTATTGATAATAAAGCAGCATCTATCCCACGGGTCTGTACTCCTTTGTACTAGTTAATCCTCAAGTAGACGTGTTAGACTTCTTGTTAAAAAAAATTTACATGGATGGTGGTTGCCTTTATTTAGTTACTTTTACAGTTGAAAGCTAGATGGAAGTGGTTGAAATTGCTAAGCACTGGTTGACTTTGGACTCTATCGTGTGGTGGGGCTTACACATTCTCCCTGTATTTTCTCTTGATAACGCAGAGGCTCAGTTTATATCTGTATACATATAGCAAAGTCTCACTTTGTCGCATTATGACAAAGTGTCTGAGATAAAGTATATACTGTATATTCTGCTCTATTCTCAAAGTCAAACAGACTATAACACACTTAAAGTGTAAATGTCCCCTAAGAATTAACTTCTCGTATCTGTACAAAAAGCTGATAATTTCCTGTGCTCTCTTCCTCAGCTGCACTGTTATGAGTTGGCATTGTTCTAAGCTCTCTCTGTGGACTACAGCAGTGGTTCTCAACCTCAGTCTTCAAGTACCCCCAATGGGCCATATTTAGGGAACTTCCCTTAAATAAAATAGCTCCTATCAATACCATGTCATCAGGGGTGTAACGATAGGGGTTGCAGGGGTTGCAATTGCAACCGGGCCCCATGGTCCAGGGGGCCCATGTGCCTCCCTTGTACACCTGAATAGGAGGGATGGCGGGGTGGCATTTAGAGGACCCAATCTCCTCCATTTTCCTCTATCCAGTTTACTTGTCTTCTGCTGTTCCCAGGGCCCCTGTGTGCTTCCCTGGTCCCCCTGGGGCCTGCTGCAGAACTTGTGAAAGGGCCCCACTGCAGTACCGTAATAAAGGGACCCACAATAGGAGTAAAGAGCCCCAGGATCAGTGGGAAGAGGGAACGGCCCTGGCCAGGGGTCGGGGGGCCCTTCATAATTTCTTGCACCGGGGCCCTGAATGTTCTAGTTACTCCTCTGCATGCCATTGATATTGATTTAAAGCAGCTGTGCAAAGTAAAGGAAAACCTGAAAACATGGACCATTGGGGGTACTTGAGGACTGAGGTTGAGAATCACTGGACTACAGAACACCTTCTCCTATGTTATGGAGAAGAGGGAAACAGGAAGTCTTCTGTAGTCCTACACTTCCTGCCCTAGGGTGACAACACTGCTCCTCCATAGATACTGTATAATAAGTGGTGTCACCCTAGGGCACAATGTGTATAACTGGCAGGATCATTAGCTAAAAATAAAGAAAAAAAAGGGAGTCTGCCGCATCTAAGGACTGATAAGCTGCAATACATTATATTTCTGTTCTTGGGCTTAGGTATGTTTTAAAAGAGAAGAAAGAACATTATGGGTGACAAAAAACAGTAAGTCAGCGTGGCATCCTAATTATGCTGAAGCTGTGGCTGTCCTTTTTCTTGGAAGTAAGCTATTCACACACTCTCACGTAAAGTTTGAGGAAGCCAAACTATGTTGGTCTGGTAAGATGACTGTGTGACGGCAGTCTATTAGGAAGAGCAGAAAAACAAGGTCCATTTCCCTAGTAAAATGGTACTTTGTACCTATGTAATAAATGCCAGGCAGGCTACAATTTATTTTATGTTTTACATTTTTTTTCTCATGTAGCTATGCTGCCTAGGTTTTGATGCTGGAAAACCTGCCTATGTTTATTTGAACACTGAAACGAAATAAAATTGTAATAAAGGCCGTGGCCATTCCTAAACCTGAACTGTTGTGTGGGCTCTCAGTACTTGCACAAAACACCCCTTTGAAGGATGCGTACCCAAGTGAAAGCAAGGCCGCTATTATTACATTTGTGTAGAAACTGCTTTCCTTTGACATAGTCCATCATCACGTCTGCTTCTCACATGTTTCTCTGAGAAAGGCACCTTTATGAACTCTGCAGCATCAAAGTACTCAGAGACATGATGGCAGTCACTCAATTCAACTTGCAACTATCCTGGAGACACTGCTGGCACTATTACTTAGATGGGTAATTAAGCACTGCTATTTTTCTCTAAGGTAATTCCGAACTGAAGGTGTCCATGTGCGCCTTTCATAATCATGGTTCATATTTTACTTGTAATATGGGGCATTTAGTGACCAAAACACCTAGATCCAAGTCAGATCTGAATTTCTTTGGCCTGGTCTACTTAAGTGATCAGTTTACTGTAAGTGTCGTAAGGGATCAATAAAGAGCCAACAAATGTATTAAAATATAGACATATGTTCCTTTTTATTGCTGATGGGCAGGCATAATTCTGTAATGCACCATAACAGTATATGCGACTTCTTATTGTAATGCGGTTAATAGGTGAACGCCATCTACATATTTATGATAATATGTGATATAATACAGTTTATGTCTTGTAACAATCAGTGCTTATCTCTTATTTAGAAACATGGTATTGCCTTCATTGAGTCATTCAAGAATCCTTTCCAGGTTGTGGAAACTGACAGTGTCCATATACGTTCAAATGCTCAAAGCTTTAGAAAGCATGCTCTGTGGTGAATGTCTTAAGCAGCAGCAGAGGGTGAAATGAGCCACTGTATGAAAAAGAAATAAACCGCTCCTCTAGAAACAAATTATAGACCAAATGACCCTCACTCAGCTGTGACATCTGGTTACAAAAACAGAAACCGCAGAGGGGATAACACACTTTCTGTTTCACTATTTCTCGCCCTGTAACCAGCCCCAGATGGGCAAGTAAACAGCCTTATTGCCCTTTAATCGGAACAGGCTGTCTGTGTACTTTGCACTTCATCCTGCAAGTTACTGTGCAACATATGTCAGTTCGGATGCCACACTGTGTTGTCTGTGAATGAAACAGATATTACAGACACTCATATTCCTTTTTTTTCCCCCCAAAAAAGATCAGTCCATCTAAAAGCAATATTTTACTTCTAGGTAGATTTTGGTGTGCAGAGTTACACACTGGCTTCTTATACAGTGCTAAGCATAAATGAATACACCCCTTTTGAAAAGTAAGATTTAAATCAATAGTTCAATGAACACAAGAACAATTTCCAAAATTTCGACAAAACTGAGTTTTATAGAACATTTGTTTAGCTCATTACATGAAAGAAAAATTAATAATATAACTTAGATCACAAAATCTTCAGGTTTACTCAAATTAGTTGATGCAAAAATGAATACACCCCGCAACAAAAACTACTACATCTTATATTTTGTATGACCTCCATGATTTCTAAGGACAACACCAAGTCTTCTAGGCATGGAATGAACAAGTGGGCAACATATTGCAACATCTATCTTTTTCCATGGAGAGTGATGCTCAACTTGTCTCTTCAGAATTCCCCATAGGTGTTTGATTGGATTCAGATGAAGAGACATACTTGGCCACTGAATCACTTGTGCCCTGTCCTTCTTCAGAAATGCAGTGGTCTTAGATGTGTGTTTTGGATCACTGCCAAGTTGGAAAAGTGCACGACACCAAGGGCACAAAGTGATGGTAGCATCCTCTCTTTCAATATAGAGCAGTACAACTGTGAATTCATGATACCATCAATAAAATGCAGCTCCCTGACACCAGTAGCACTCATGCAGCCCCACAGATAGATACTGCCACCACCATGTTTCACTGTAGGCACCATGCATTTTTCTTTGCATTCCTCACCTTTGCGATGACATACAATTTTGAAGCCACCAGTTTCAAAAACATTTATCTTGGTCTCATCACTCTAGAGTAGAGTCCCAGTAGTCTTCTTTTTCAGCATGGACCGTGCCAAATTGTAGGTAAGCTTTTTTGTGCATGGGCTTTAGGAGAGGCTTCTTTTGCGGACGACACCCATGCATGCCATTCGCCTGCAGTGTACGCCATATTGTGTCACAGAGAAACAATCACAATGTTTGGCTTTCTACTTCTTTAACTAACTGCAGTTAGCTTGCATGGTGATTTTCTTTAACCCTTCATCAGAAGACACTCCTGTCGAGCTGTTAACTTCCGTGGACGGCTGGACGTCTCTGTGAGATTGTTGCAGTTCCATTATTGTTAAATTTTTATATCACTTTTGCTACAGTATTCTGGCTGATAAGTAAAGCTTTGCTGATCTTCTTGTAGCCTTCACCTTTCTTGTGTAAAGAAATGATTTTCTTTCTCAGGCATTTCTTTCCATGTGGTGCCATTGCTGACAGCATAAAATGGGAAGGGGTTCTCTTTGTTAAAGGAGTTACACTGCAGTTGCCCCCCTTTTTCTTACCTGAACCTGATCATTCCAGTGACCAGCAAGAGCCCAGCAGCTCCAACCGCTGTCTCGGGTCCTAATTCAGGGACATGGGAGCCAGGGGTGGAACGGAGTCCTGTTGTCTGTGTCAATGGATGAAGCAGCAGGACTCGGGAGCGCGCCTGGAAATTGCCCCCATGGAAATTGGCTTTCTGTGGGGGCACCCAATGAAGAGGAGGAGCCAGGAGCACTGCTGGGGACCCTAGAAATGGAGGATTGGGACCACTCTGTGCAAAACCCTTGCACAGAGTACGTAAGTATGACATGTTTGTTATTTAAAAGTGCTGAGCACTGTATATCTCATACTCCAGTAGTGAGATATTCCTGTGTTCTCTGCCTCTTTTCATCAAGCCTTGCAAAGGTGTCAAAATTTTCATTTCCCAATACAATTTTGAGAATTTGTCACAGGAGCTTTACATCTTTATCTTAATATGTAATGATGTATGTAATAGGGACTTAAGCACTTTCTAACCGCCTAACGTACTTTTATTGCGGTAGGTTGGCAGCTCTGTGCGAATCGCTGTATGTATATGGCGGCTCACGTAGTTGCCTGTGCCCTCGTTTCTCGTGTGCCCACCGCATGTTGCGTGACTGTGCCCGCGGGTCAGGTTGACTCGATGTCTGCCGGTGACCCGCGAACCCCTAATACAGAGGCAGAACGGGGAACCGCCATTGTAAACACGGCGGTTTCCCGTTCTGTCAGGGACATGACAAAGATCTACCGTTCCCTGTATTCGTGAACAGTGAGATCTGTCATGCTCCTGCCAGCCCAGCACCCATACAGTTAGAACACAATGAGGAAACACATTTAACCCCTTGATTGCCCCCCTAGTGTTAACCCCTTCCCTGCCAATGACATTTATACAGTAATCAGTGACTATTTTTAGCTCTGATTGCTGTATAAGTGTCAGGAGGGCAGTCTTTTCAATATGAAACCAAAATCAAGAACACGGGGACATGACCTCAAACTAACTGGGGGGAAGTTCAAAACTAATCTTGGAAAGTATTATTTTACTGAAAGGGTGGTTGATGATTGGAATAAACTACCAACAGAGGTTGTGAGACAGTCAACAGTAAATGGCTTCAAACATGCTTGGGATAAGCATAAATCCATAGTCAGACAACAAGGTTAATGTAAAAAAAAAAAAATAAATAAAAAAATAAAAAGGGGCAGACTCGATGGACTACTCAGTCTTTTTCTGCCGTCACTTTTCTATGTTTCTATGTTTCAGTGGTCCCAAAAAAGTGTCTGATCTGTCCGCCGCAATATCGCAGTCCCGATAAAAATTGCAGATTGCCGCCATTACCAGTAAAAAAAATAAATAAATAAAAAGGCCATATATTTATTCCCATAGTTTGCAGATGCGATAACTTTTGCGCAAACCAATCAATATACGCTTATTGCGATTTTATTTACCAAAAATATCTAGAAGAATATATATAGGCCTAAACTGATGAATACATTGTTTTTCTTATATTTTTTTGAATATTTATTTTAGCAAATATATCTTTGTTTGTTTATCTTTCAACTTTAACCACTTGCCGACCGCCAACTGCAGGTTGACGGCGACAAGGTGGCTCTATTAGGCAAATCGCTGTCATATGACGGCAGCTGCCAGATCGTGCACTGTGAGCTTGCGCGCGCCGCTGGAGGAGCGCTCGCACGCTCACTGTGTCCGGGGGGGGGGGCCAGGGAGCCGGTAGGGCAGATTCGATCTCCGCCGGCTACCCGCGATGCCCCCCCGCAGTGAAAGAATGGAGATCCGTGCATGTAAACACGGATCTCCGTTCTGTGAGAGGGGGAAGGGCTGTGATCACAGCCTTCCTCTATATGGAAGCCTTGATCACTCCCCTCCCCCTTCCAGTCAAACACTAATACAGTTAGAACACGCCCAGGGAACACAGTTAACCCTTAGAGCGCCCCCTGCAGGTTAACCCCTTCACTGCCAATGGCATTTACACAGTAATCAATGCATTTTTATAGCACTGATCGCTGTATAAATGCCAATGGTCCCAAAAAAGTGTCAAAATGGTACGACATGTCCGTCGCAATATCGCAGTACCACTAAAAATCGCAGATCGCTGCCATTACTAGTAAAAAATAAAAAAAAAATAAAAACCCCAGAAATGAATTCTCATCATCCGTAAATGCGGCAACTTTTGCGCAAACCAATCAATAAACGCCGATTGCGATTTTTTTTAATCACAAATATGAGGAAGAATATAAATCGGCCAAAACCGTTGAAAAAAAATGTTTTTTTATATTTTGTTTTTGGATTTGTATTTTAGAAAAAAGTAAGAAATTTGTTTTTTTTTTTGCAAAATTGTCACTCTTCTTTTTTTTATAACGGCGATCAGAAATGATGCAGCGGTGATTAAATACCACCAAAAGAAAGCTCTATTTGTGGGCAAAAAAGGACGCAAATTTCGTTTGGGTACAATGTCGCACGACCGCGCAATTGTCAGTTAAAGCGACGCAGTGCCGAATCGCAAAAAGTGCTTTGGTCCTAAAGTGTGAAATCCTTTCGGGGCTGAAGTGGTTAAAGTGCATGTAAACCCTATATAAAAAAAACTTTTCTTCATTGCTCCTTTTTGTTTTGTTAAACATATCTTTGAATTATGCTAAGGCTCCATGCACACTGAAGCTGATACACGACCTTTTATGGTAATTTGAGTGTTTTTTTAACAGCCCATAAACGCCCCTTTGACCCCTTTCACACTAAGGCGTTTTTCAGGCGCTTTTGCTCTAAAAATATCGACTAAGAAGCACCTGAAAAACTCCCCCCAATACACCCCAGTGTGAAAGCTTGAGTGCTTTCACACTGGGCCGGTGCGCTTGCGGGACGGTAAAAAAAGTCCTGCAAGCTGCATCTTTGCAGCGGTGTGGGAGCGGTGTATTCACCACTCCTATACCGCCCATGCCCATTGAAAACAATGAGGCAGCGCTCCCGAAGCAATGAACACCGCTTTGGGAGCACCGCAAACCGGCACCTTTAACCCCTGTTTAACCCCTTGTGGCCCGAATAGCGGCGCCATATCGCCGATATAACCGCCGCAAATTAGCTGTGTTTTACCGCTAACGCTCAGGCGGCCCCGGTGTGAAAGGAGCTTTTATGTTATCCTATGTGTCCATGCACACATGGACGTTTATTGTCGTTTATCAGCAGTGGCGTTTATGGGCTGTTGTCTGAATGCCCTGAACTGGCATTCAGGAGTCGTTCTCCTGACCGCAAAAAACGCTGAATGCCAATAAACGCAGCTAAACGGCCGTTTATCGACGTCTAGAGCTTTTTGTAGTCAATGTAAGCTAATGAAGTTTAAAAAAAGCTCAAAAACGCTGACGCCGATAAACGCCCAAAAACGTGCATAAACACTGCTTACAAAACGCTGCTAAAAGCACGTTTTCTAAGCAGCGTCTCCTGCCACAATCTGACGCAAAGAGTGTGTCCAGTGTGCATGAAGCCTAAGTGTTAGGACACAGATAGTGAATAAACCTGGCAGAGGATATCACTATTACTTACATTGTCTACTGTATAGATACAGATTTTATGTGCAACTTCTAATTTGAGGCACATATTTTCAAATACTAGTATAAAATGCTATAGTGATAAAAAAAAAACTGTTTTAAGTCATATGTATTGTTAATTACCCTTTTTTTGTTGATACTGACAATAGAAGTGTCTATGAATGAACAAAAGTTCAAACAGTGAGAGGTGCTTAGTTGCTAGTGTCCTTTGTGATGTTAAGAACTATTATTCCCCGTGATCAGAGGGCAGAGACTATTACATATACTCAGTCACCCCTCACACTTTTTGAAGGCAGCCCAGGCTACATAGCATAATGCATCAAGACATTGCAATTTACTATATATTTATGCAGATGATGCAGAAATGAGCTGAGATGGTGATTAGAATGCAGGTTAAAGAAGGACTCCATCCTTAAGTTATATATATAAGTTATAGTTTATATATGCCTAATACTTGTTCCTGTATAAAATTAAAAAAACAAAATATACTTACTAGTCTGTAAGCAGCTGCAGTTAGCTAGGCTGCCCCTAGGTGGCTCTGTCCAAAAATAGTGTGGTAATGGGGAATTATGTAATAAGGTGTTAGGTCCCCTTTTAGACAAAGCCTTCATGTAGTGATGTAAAGGGTGGACTTACTGCCCATATAAATGCAGGGGGGGGGGGGGAACCTTGTGAAATGGAGCATGGGAGCCAAACACCCCACAGCAATGTGGATGTATTCAGCTACTGCCAAGGGCCCTTCACGGGGCTGAAATTTGGGTGAGGAAGTTCAACACCCAGAAGAACCAGGTGTAGTCACCCTGACTCAAGTTATGGTCTAAATAGACTGTGAGTGGGATGCAAAGGGTCTTTTAGGCCAGGCTAATTGTTCTCAGAGTACTAGTACACCTGGGAGTCAGATCTGGAAGCATGCCCAGCTGGATAAAGCTATGGAGTGAGACACAGAGAGAGATTGGTATATTACAGGAAGCGCCTTGTTACTCGCTGAAAGAGCAGGGTGCTTCACCTTGTTAATCTTGGTTTGCATAAAGCGGAATGCTACAAATCTAGTATATAGAGAGATGGGTCCCAACACTATGGTGCTATAAAGGGGAGGAGACAGAAGATGAGAAGGGAAGATGGCTTATAATCATGTGCTTGCATTCTGCACCTGAATGACTGCTACAGAAGGTTTGCTCTTATTATTATTATTATTATACAAGATTTATATAGCGCCGACAGTTTGCGCAGCGCTTTACAATATTAGGGGAGACAGTACAAATTACAATACAATTCAAAACAGGAGGAATCAGAGGACCCTGCTCGTTAGAGCTTACAATCTAGGAATCAATGTTAATGTGTGTCAAAGAGTTCTGTCAATGTGATGGTACATGTAAATGTCATCTTTGAAGAACATCAGTAAACATGTGCAATTCGTTTCGTTCCAAATTCATCAAAATTCCTCATATTGGTTAATTCGGAAACATCCAAATTAACAAAAGACCGTTTAACAAATTTTTTCAATAAAAACTAATTTTCTAAAAGAACAAAAATTCAAAATAGTTAAAATTTGAAATTCAAAAATCCGAAAATTCGAAAGAACATAAACCCGAAAATCCGAAAATTCGAAAGAACAAAAATTCCAAAATCCAAAAGTCAGAACTAACGAAAATCTGAAAATAAGAACGAATATTCGAAAGAATGAAAATCAGAAAATAAGAACAAAAATCAGAAAATTCGAAAGAATGAAAATAAGAAGGAAAATCCGAAAATGTGAAAATCTGAAAGAACATTGGGATAATCTCTATTATAATTCAAATATTAAGTTTATTATCCATTATTATAGTTTTTATTATTATTTATTAACAATAAATAATAATAATAAAAATTATAGTAATAGTTATAAACTATTAAATTATAGATATTGGAATTTCCTTTCAAATTTGACTGTTAGTGAACGTAATGAATACGAATTTATCCAAAATTACGAATAATCCGGCATTCGTTATTTCGGATAATTCGTAATTTCTGATAAATTTGTATTCATTACGTTCACTAACAGCCAGATTTGAAAGGAAATTCCAATACTTACAATTAAATAGTTTATAACTATTATTATGAAAGGAATAGCACTTACTAGAGGGACCGGTTGTGCCACATCCCAGTGGGTAACGAAATAAAAGAACTCCCTCAGAGGGTGGGACTTTTTAGGCACAAAATGTAATATTGACACATGGTAGTTAAAAAGTAACACAATTTATTTATACAAAAAAGATAAAAATAACCATATGAGGTATAGCGCACATGGACCAAATACAAAGAGTAGGTGGATAACAACATTGTTATATAGTTATAATGGATAACAACATTGTCAGTTGCAGCTAATGCATTTCGGATGGATTCCTTCTTCAGGGGTGCTTCAATGACGAGGACTATATCACTAGAGACAAGATCTTGTCCATATAAAAAGATCAGATAACTATACCCAAATGTGGTATGAAATTGTAGAAGGCAAAAAAGAGATAAAAAACAATTATGGTCTGAATAGCAGGAGAACGGCGTGGGCCCACCGCGTCCAGTGCGTCACGACCAATTGTCCCCACAGAGGATCCAGGATATGACAACAATAGACGAAAGCCCAAATGGAGGGGGACAATGGCTATCCCAGAAGGGAGAAGTCCTAGCGTGGTACACTGGCGTGGAGACAGAAACACGAATCTGCACCGCTGAGTAAACCCCGGTCTGTATGAGTGGATGTTACTGTTCTCCACGCTCTATACAGTGCCTCCAGTACTTCCAGATTTTCTCTGGCCAGTCTGATCACCAGATCCAATCCTACACCATAGGGCTTCTCCCTTCTGGGATAGCCATTGCCCCCCTCCATTTGGGCTTTCGTCTATTGTTGTCAGTATCCTGGACCCTCTGTGGGGACAATTGGTCATGACTAGAGTTGAGCGAACCTCTGGAAGTTCGGGTTCTGCTGGTCCGGCCAAACTTCGGGACAAAGTCCGGGTCCGGACGGAACCCGAATGATCGCACGGACACCGAACCCCATTGAAATCAATGGGGACCCGAACTTTTAGACACAAAAATGGCTGTAACAAAGTCCTGGAAAGCCCTAGAGGGCTGCAAAAGGAAGGAAATGCGGGTAAGGGTGGGACAAGTGACCTACAAAGAAATGGGGACAGGGAAATAACTTTAAATATTTAAAAAAAAATAAAAACATAAAAAATGCAAAAATGGAGGTGAATGTGGATCATCTTCAAACTGTGTCTGAAAAGTATTAATTAACGGTAGAAGAGATATAACTGTTCTAAAATCATCTTCAAACTAGGGAAAGTGCCCTACAAAAAAATGGGGATAGGTAAAATAAATTAAAATCAAATAAAAAAATGGGAAGGGGGGTGGATGTGGAGTAGGAGCCTAGAGGTTGACTAGGCCGTGACCGTGGCAGTGTAGGTGGAAGTGGCGGTGGTAGAGGAGTAGGAGGAGGTAGCCAATATGGTATTTTTTTTTTGTATTGAGGCCTATTCAAAAAAACAAGTATGTAAATGGCTGTGTGAGTCCGGTCTAAATGTTTATTCTGCACAAGGTACAGACAAGTCTTGTGGGATCCATTCGGTAAATGTATGAACAAAAAAACTTATCCGGAGTTATGTTTTTTTTTTATGGTATAACCGATGGAGGAGGATGAGGAGATGGTGGCGGTGAAGGTGGAT
>BLSH010291950.1:387263-397581 GCA_018402905.1 Glandirana rugosa | reverse complement strand
GGGGGGTCTGCTCTGATGGAGAGGGGTTATCCTGGGGGAAGGGGGTCTGCAGTTTTTGAGGGGGTTATCCTGAGGCAGGGGGTCTTCACTGATGGAGGGGTTATCCTAAGGGGGGGTCTCTTCTGATGGAGGGGGTTATCCTGAGGGAGGGGGGTCTGCACTGATGGAATGGGGTGGTTTATCATGAGGGAATCTGTACTGATGAAGGAGGGGGGGGATTTATCCTAAGGGGGATCTGCACTGATGGAGGAGGGGTGGTTTATCCTGAGGACGGGCTGCACTGATGGAGGAGGGGGCTGGCTTATACTGATGGGGGTCTATACTTAGTGGAGGGTGACTGTACTGCATTTGGTGGGCATTGCACTGATAAGGGTGCATTTGGTGGGCATTGCACTGATAAGGGTGCATTTGGTGGACACTGCACTGATAAGGGTGCATTTGGTGGGGATGGGCACTGCACTGATGAGGCTGCATTTGGTGGGCACTGCATTGATGAGGCTGCATTTGGTGGGCACTGCATTGATGAGGCTGCATAAGGTGGGCACTGCACTGATGAGGCTGCATTTGGTGGGCACTGCACTGATGAGGCTGCATATGGTGGGCACTGCACTGATGAGGCAATATTTGATGGGCACTGCACTGATGAGGCGGCATATGGTGGGCACTGCATTGATGAGGCTGCATATGGTGGGCACTGCACTGATGAGGCTGCATTTGGTGGGCACTGCACTGATGAGGCTGCATTTGGTGGGCACTGCACTGGTAGGCTTCATGTGTGTGCGCATGTGTCTACCTGTCTGCTAATTTTGTATTATGTGTGGGTGTAATTGTGTTCATTTGTGATTTTGTGTGTGTGTATCTGTCATTGCAGCATGCACACATGCAGTGATATTGCACACCAACAAAAACCATCATACACACACAGAAATTATCACGAACACATACGGACATTACACACGCACACAGAAACCATGACACCCAAACAATAACTTTCTCGAGACAGGGGTACTTAGAAATTTTTTTTAGACCTGCAGGGGTACTTCACCGTAAAAGGTTGAGAAACACTGCTTTAGGGCACTTCCACACTGGGTCGGTGGGGCGTTAGTGATAAATGCCCATTAGTCACAGTGGGGATTTACCGCTGTTACAGCCGCGCTACAGCAGCGGAGCAGTGCGCTTTTAACCCCCCACAAGGGGTTAAAACGGGGTTAAAAGTGCCGCTCTCTGCGCTTCCGAGGCGGTGTGCAGCCGTTTCGGAAGCACTACCCCATTGTTTTCAATAGGCAGGGGTGATGAAGGTGCTGTATATCACTGCTCCAAAGATGCGGCTTGCAGGACTTTTTGTAACGTCCTGCAAGCGCACTGGCCCAGTGTGAAAGCACGATAGGGAGTGACTTTTGAGGCGCTTTACAGGTGCTATTTCTAGCTAAATGTGCATGTGCAACACAACGAAAAAGTTGATGATATTATCTGCTCTCTGCCCATTGCATTAGAATAGATCCTGGGGCATTAAAGCTGCTTAGTCAGTCAGTTTGCCATCATCTTGTTCCTGTAGCTGGAAAATATTTTTGATATAACAATAGATTTATGCCACAGAGGAGAGAACAAGTGTGTAGCCCCTATCAGCAATGTTGACAAAGAGGAAAGGCTGCAGTTTCACCTGCTGCTACTCTTGCTTATGTCTGCAGAGAAATGTAGTGACACATGCTTCTGTGCTAAGGATTCTGTGTACAGCCAGTTTTGAGTTCCCCCTCTATCCAGTAGGAATGTGGAGGAGAAGAGGATTGTGGGAGGTGTAGTTCTTTGCAGACTGAGCTGGCTTGGTGGGCTGGAAGGAGAAAACTACAGATCCCATGATGCACTGGAGCTTAGAGGAGAGGTGGTTTCCCAATGGTGGTTTCATGCCTGGTCTAAGGAGGAAAAGTATGGATGTTGTTCAGATGAATGCACATAAGCAGAACACTCACCAGTGCACCTGAGAGGCAGAGAGGAGCAGTGACAGACATTTTGGGACATTGGAGAATGCCATGGATGCTTGTGGAGCCGGATTGAGGGCAACGACACTGTGGACACTGACTGGCTGTGCTGATCACAGTAAACAGAGGGATTTTACCTGCTAACACAGAGTTGGTGAGAGACTTATGGCCTAAACCCCACTACACTTTAACAAAAGAGGGGCAGTGTTGCCTGCAAGTATTGAAGAGCCAATGCCATTATCAGTTCTTAAAAGAACCAGAACCAGTACGATTATCTGTGCTTAAAGGGACATTATCCTGAGTGCTCCTTTCTGCTCTTGCCTCCCTCCTGTTCATCTGATTACTCTGACCCTGGCCTGTCTACTAAACTTGTCTTTGCCTGCTGATTCTGTACTGCTTTGCCCAGCTGTTACCCACCCTGGCCTGCTTCCTGGACTTGCTCTGCCTGCTGATTTGGTCCCTTGCTGCCCAGCTGATGCTGACCACTGCCTGTCTCCTGGTCCTGCTTCCATCTTCTGCTCTGGTGCCAAGCTGCTTCTGCATCTTGTCCTAATGACTGCGACTACCAGCTCTACCTACCTAAAGAGCAGACATCACCAGCCAGCTACTCCGACACTCGTGCCACTCCATGCCCTCACACTCTCTTTCTCTACCTTAAGGAGTGATGGAAAGGAGGTGCACCAGAAGCCTCCACAACTTTCCAGTTTTCACCACCAGGTACTTGATACATGGGCACAGGAACAGGCAACTAATACATCCAGAGGCCTCTTCAGGGGTAAGTGCTACATTTGTAAGCGTAAAGACCTACAAAATGTACAGTTCAGGTTTGAAGGGTACCGATATCACAATGCTGGAGTCAAAATAATGATCCCATTGTATCACATGTGAAAATCATGAAAGAAAAGTGTTCTGCCATGACTGAACATCTTTTAAAATGATACTTGCATGACTGTGATGCGGACCCGTCTTGCTGCAATAATATCTGATTTACTATCCAGAACAAGCAATTTAAAAAGTATTGAAAGCAGAAGGTCAGCATGACATTCAGGCAACTGGCATGTTTAGAAGTATAGGTTAATAATGACCAACAATATTTAACAATTGAAAACCAACTCTAGGGACAATGAAAACTATCCCTTGCAGAGGGGCTGTGTCCGCACAGGTTAATTTCTCATTTAGGTCTAGGGGCCATGTTAAAATAGATTTACTTACTCGATCCTCCATGCTACTAGACCAGTCTTCGTAGTGCCTTCTCCCCTACGCTCCAGTGGTTTAAGGCCCTGGGGTCAACAGATCAAGCAGGGTCCGTGGCCCTGCATTAGAAATGAACCAGGCTACAGATCACTTGCCGAGCCACCTCTGCCTTATCAGGTGTGGCCTTTATGAGCTGCTAAGGGAGGGAAACAGAGAAACTTATGTTCCATGGGCATGTCCCGGAACCCAGGCCATTGTATGAAAAGGAGTTAAAGAAGCCAGCACCTACACTTGAGCACGGTGAGTAAATGGGCACTCTGCTACATCATGAGGAAAAATGTATAAACTTGCTGTAGACTGGAACCTCTAGAACCTTTTAGATATTTCAATAGGGTACCAGTTTTAAAATTGTTTTAGTGTTCCATTCAATCCCACAAAGCAGTACTTATTGGCCTTCCTAATCAAACACACGAGTACCATCACCACACCGCAGATATGCTGCACCATCAGTTCAGAAGTTGATTCTCTGGGAGCATCTCAGGGGTTGAATCTTAGTTCAAACCTTCTGTGGGATTGGGCCAACGCTGTACCCCAACTCGTTAGGGAGACAACTACTGGATCCTCTCTCTGTCTCTCTGTTCAGTTATACTCTTTCAGTGAGGTTCACTTGAGGCCTATCCTTAGGCCTTTCTGCAGTCAAGTTAGGGATATCTCTTCAGCTTCTTCATCCACATCTTGATGAGGCCTGGCTTGTGGGTACAATGACCTCTGCTGCCTTGTTGCTCTTCCCAGGGTGACAATGCAAGGTTAAATCAAACTTTACCAGACACGCTGCCAGGCAGTCTTTAATATTGATTGGACCCTATACAAATATTTTCTTGCCCGCCCACACACACACACACACACACACACACACGCACACACACAGACTGAGTGATTTTCTTTCCTGCAGCCAGAAGTTGCAGGAAAGAAAATAGCCCAATTCCCCCATAAACACAGTGTTGACAGGGGATTCTCTCCTGTGAAACCATTGTGTTCTCCTGGCAGGGGAGGCCATCCCCACCAGGAGAACACATGATTATTGCTAGCAGCTAGCAATAATCACATGTGAAATCCGGCAGGCTGGTTGTACCCAAGTTGATAGATGGTACATTCAACCTGCCCATACATAGTTCAAATCTTGGCTAGTCCTGGCCTAGATTCGAACCAGCTTTATCTAAAAAATAACATTACTAATGCACATATAAATAACTGGTCCACACTCACTGATTGGTTGCTAGAGGTTACTGCTTTAATTTTTTAGGATTGACAATTATACCTTGTCTGGATATTTTGTGTACTAGGAACACTATCTCATGCTTGAATTGAAGTCACTCTCTGGATTTAAGCTTAAGCCCATACTAATGAAACTAGGCCAATACAGCAGCACGGATGGTCTTCAAAAACCACTACATCACATAGATGGATGAGGATACTGTCTAGGATCATGTCCCCAAATTGCAAATGCTACATTCACCCTCTGGCTCCATTCTACACTCTCTAACCCACATCTCCAATCTCTCCCTCTCTACCGGCACCTTCCCCAACTCTCTAAAATACGCACTTGTCAGCTCCAAACTGGACCCATCCAATCTTAGCAACCTACGCCCCATCTTCTTGCTCCCCTTTTTATCCAAACTCCTTGAATGCCTGGTCTACAACCGACTGAGTGAACACCTTGCTGATAATAGCCTTCTTGATCCCATTCAGTCTGGATTTCATCCTCAACACTCAACAGAAACTGCTCTCCTAAAACTAACAAACAATCTACTAATGGCCTAAACCAATGGGTACTTTTCAGTACTCCTACTCCTGGACCCCTCTGCTGCCTTTGATATGGTTGACCACCCCCTCCTCAAAAAAAAACTCCACAATTTTTTTTCCCCCGTGACTCTACTCTTCGCTGGTTCTCTTCCTACTTATCCAACCGCACCTTTAGCGTTACTTACAATTCTACTTCCTGCTCTCCTCTTCCTTTCTCTGTTGGGGACCCCCAAGGTTCTGTTCTTGGACCTCTCCTATTTTCAATTTACACCTCCTCCCTGGGTCAGCTGATAGCCTCCCGTAGCATCCAATACCACCTCTACGCTGATGACACCCAAATCTATTTCTCTACACCTCAGCGCACTCCTTCAGTCTCTTCACATATCACTCATTCATTAAGAGACATATCAGTCTGGATGTCACACCACTTCCTTCTATCTATCCAAAACAGAACTTCTAATTTTTCCTCTCCCATGTGCCCCTTCCCCCGATCACTCTGTCAAAATTGATGGCACAATTATAAGCCCATCCCCACATGCCAAGATCCTAGGCGTAGTCCTGGACTCTGAACTCTCCTTTAAGCCCTATGTCCAATCACTGTCCAAATCTTGCCACCTCATCCTCCGCAATTTCTTCAAAATACGCCCCTTTCTCCCCAATGACACGACAAAGCTCTTAATTCACTGCCTGGTAATCTCTTGCCTCGACTGCTGCAACTCCCTCCTTATTGGCTTATCTCTACACAGCCTATCCCCCCTTCAGTCCATCATGAATGCTGCTGTCAGACTCATTCACCTTACCAGTCGCTCTGTGTCTGCTACTCCTCTCTCTCAATCCCTCCACTGTCTTCCACTCACCCAACAAATTAAATTCAAAATACTAACAACCAGTTACAAAGCCATCCACAACTCTGCCCCCAGCTACATCACTAGCCTAGTCTCAAAATACCAACCTAATAGTCCTCTTCGTTCTTCTCAAGACCTCCTGCTCTCTAGCTCCCTCATTACCTCATCCTTGCACTCATCCAGGACTTTTCCAGAGCCTCTCCAATCCTTAACCCCAATCTGTCCGATTATCTCATACTCTGTTAACTTTTAGACAATACCTGAAAATTTTTCTCTTCAGAGAAGCCTATCCTACCCAAACCTAACAACTGTATTTTCACGTTCTCCATCTGATCACCCCCACAGTTATTACCTTTTGTTCCACTCGACCCTCCCTTCTAGATTGTAAGCTTTAACGAGCAGGGCCCTCTGACCCCTCCTGTATTTGTATTGTAACTGTACTGTCTGCCCCTATGTTGTAAAGCGCTGCGCAAACTGTTGGCGCTATGTAAATCCTGTATAATAATAATTGTCCTCTGAAACTATTACAACCCTATGCAAAAGGTCTTCTGCTGGTCTGCCTAATCAACAGGTATCTTCCAATCCCCCTGGTGAGATTGAGTGTGAAGAAAATTTTGGCCTGTTCTAGTGCAGCAATGCTTCCTCAATCCGAAGAAAAGGACAGGCAATCCCCATGGCAACAGCATTTAGGCACCTATAGTCCACACAAAAGTAGAGGGTGCCATTCTTCTTCCTCACCAAAAGGATTTGAATCGTCTATGAACAGTTACTCTCTTCGATCACCCCTTGTTGCATTGTCTGTTCTAGCATCTGCTTGACATCTTGGTGGAGATTTGGGGGTATACATCAATATCATACTGGATAGAATGGCTTTCTTCTGAGATGTTCTAATTTTAAATCCTATTGCTTAGCACAGGTCATTGTCCAATGTAATAAAAACCTCTGCCCACTTATCCAATAGTCACCTTACTTCTTCTGAGTGGGTGTCAGTTCCTTGGAGTTGTAGGAATGGTAGTATTTGGACTTCTGATCATTCTTGGTTTGGCCCTTCCAACCACTGAGTCACATTCGCTCTTGCTGCATAGCAAATGTTATGTGTAGAGTTGAGCGGACACCTGGATGTTCGGGTTCGGCCGAACTTCGCAAAAAAGTTCGGGTTCGGTACCGAACGTGACCCGAACTTGACCCCAGACCCCAAACCCCATTGAAGTCAATGGGGACCCAAACTTTTTGGCACAAAAATGGCTGTAAAAAAAGTCCCTATAGCATTAGGAGACGATTTTAGAACAATAATCTGTCCCTTACAGCACCAGCAGGAACCTCTCCCTATAAAAATAGGAGATGATTATAGAACAATAATCTGTCCCTTACAGCACCAGCAGGAACCTCTCCCTATATCACTAGGAGATGATTTTAGAACAATATTCTGTCCCTTACAGCACCAGCAGGAACCTCTCCCTATAGAACTAGGAGATGATTTTAGAACAATATTCTATCCCTCAAAGCAGTAGACACTACCTAGTCCAGTATCAGATCGTTCTGTAATGCAGGATGAGATGTTATTAGATCTGCAATCTGTCCCTCAAAGCAGTAGTAGTAGTAATCTCTCCCTAGTCCAGAATCAGATCGTTCTGTAATGCAGGATGAGATGTTTTTAGATCTGCAATCTGTCCCTCACAGCGCCGGCAGCATCCTCTCCCTACACTAGCCTGAGAGCATGTGACATGCAGCACTACGTGACTCCAGCTTATACAGAGGCTGGGTCACATTATGCACTGGCCAATCACAGCCATGCCATTAGTAGGCATGGCTGTGATGGCTTCTAAGGGCAAACCAGTGAAACGCTTGTTGATTGGCTGCCCTGCAGCTATAAAGGTGGGATAAAATACCCGAACCCTGACTTTTTTTCAAATGTCCGGGTTCGGGTCCGGGTCACAGACACCCCAAAGTTCGGTATGGACCCGAACTTTACAGTTCGGGTTCGCTCAACTCTAGTTATGTGGCCTACCTTAGATGCAATCACATCTATGATTAGAGCCAGTTCAGCCATTGCTTTCCCAGGGAACAGGAGTGGTGTGGATGAGTCTTTTTGAATTCTAACTACTATCATACCTTGTTGGACCACTGTGAGGATCCTGACAACAAATGGAGCCACTTCCAGGGCCAAAGGCTCTATGAGAACAGTGTAGCCTTGATAACCACAGTGAGAGCTGACATTCATGGAAAGTATGAGTTCTTGGTTAAGTGATACTACAATCTCTGTCCTAAAGGGAACCCTGATGACAGCTTTCGCCTAGATGTTTATACAGTATCTCACAAAAGTGAGTACACCCCTCACATTTTTGTAAATATTTTATTATACCTTTTCATGTGATAACACTGAAGACATTACACTTTGCTACAATGTAAAGTAGTGAGTGTACAGCTTGTATAACCGTGTAAATTTGCTATCCCCTCAAAATAACTCAACACACAGCCATTAATGTCTAAACAGCTGGCAACAAAGTGAGTACACCCCTAAGTGAAAATGTCCAAATTGGGCCCAAAGTGTCAATATCTTGTGTGGCCCCATTATTTTCCAGCACTGCCTTAACCCTGTTGGGCATGGAGTTCACCAGAGCTTCACAGGTTGCAACTGGAATCCTCTTCCACTCCTCCATGACGACTACATGGAGCTGGTGGATGTTAGAGACCTTGCGCTCCTCCACTTTCGGTTTGAGGATGCCCCACAGATGCTCAATAGGGTTCAGGTCTGGAGACATGCTTTGCTAGTCCTTCACCTTTACCCTCAGCTTCTTTAGCAAAGCAGTGGTCATCTTGGAGGTGTGTTTGGGGTCGTTATCATGTTGGAATACTGCCCTGCGGCCCAGTCTCTGAAGGGAGGAGATCATACTCTACTTCAGTATGTCACAGTACATGTTGGCATTCATTGTTCCCTCAATGAACTGTAGCTCCCCAGGCCATGACACTCCCACCACCATGCTTGACTGTAGGCAGGACAAAATCTGGTTGCCACCACACACACTTGATACCATCTGAACCAAATAAGTTTATCTTGGTCTCATCAAACCACAGGACATGGTTCCAGTAATCCATGTCCTTAGTCTGCTTGTCTTCAGCAAACTGTGGGCTTTCTTGTGAATCATCTTTAGAAGAGACTTCCTTCTGAGATGACAGCCATGCAGACCAATTTGATGCAATGTGCGGCGTATGGTCTGAGCACTGACAGGCTGACCCCCCACCCCTTTAACCCATGCAGCAATGCTGGCAGCACTCATACGTTATTACCCAAAGACAACCTCTGGACATGACGCTGAGCATGTGCACTCAACTTCTTTGGACGACCATGGAGAGGCCTATTCTGAGTGGAACCTGTCCTGTTAAACTGCTGTATGGTCTTGGCCACCGTGCTGCAGCTCAGTTTCGGGGTCTTGAGTCAGGCAATCTTCTTATAGCCTAGGCCATCTTTATGTAGAGCAACAATTCTTTTTTTTCAGATACTCAGAGAGTTCTTTGCCATGAAGTGCCATGTTGAACTTCCAGTGACCAGTATGAGAGAGTGAGAGCGATAAGACAAAATTTAACACACCTGCTCCCCATTTACAACTGAGACCTTATAACACCAATGAATCACATGACACCGGGGAGGCAAAATGGCTAAATGGGCCCAATTTGGATATTTTCCCTTAGGGATGTACTCACTTTTGTTGCCAGCGGTTTAGACATTAATGGCTGTGTGTTGAATTATTTTGAGGGGACAGCAAATTTACACTGTGTGGGAGATTAGCTCGTGGGGATCATCTTTCTGTTCTATCAAATCTGGCGGCTTGCCACGTTTATTTAGAAAATAGGTTTGCAGATTAAAAACAAAACAGAAAATACGTCCTTGCCGTCCGGCGCTAAACTAAACAGTATAGTTTCCTCACTATACAGTGTGGGGCTGGCCCCCCGAAACCCACAAAACATCAGCCAAAATGCAAACCATGTCTTTTTAAAGTCCAAAAAGACACAGAGCTCCCTCAGATTCTCTCTGAGTTCCAGATCAGAGCTCTAGTGAGATCTCTTCTTGATTATTTAACCACTTCAATACCAGGCACTTAGGACACTTCCCGCCCAGACCAATTTTCAGCTTTCAGTGCTGTTGCGTTTCGAATGAGAATTGCGCGGTCGTGCGACGCTGTCACGGACCATAACTTCACCAATTTATTAGTTCTTCTCTAGAGTGATCTCGAGACTAGACCTTGAGTCTCTCTTAGACTCCCTCGAGACACAGAAAAACCTGAAATTTTTCTGTACCAAACGTAAAACCGACTACAAAACACCCAAAGCCCCCCGGTCGGGGTGTGACATATCACTCCTTTGATATGACAAATCAAATCGCGGCCTGCCGTTCCTGCATAAAAGACAAAACAAAAATTAGACGTTTGGATAAAAGATTTATTTGCACCGTTCGGCGGTCTAAACTATCTTGTCTTTCTACTAGGGGTGCTCGATTAGAGG
>BLSH010291950.1:374359-385497 GCA_018402905.1 Glandirana rugosa | reverse complement strand
AGGAAAGAATCCAGGCCTTTTTTAAAGCAATCAACCATGCTGGCCAAAACCACCTCTGGGGGGAGTCTATTTCACATTTTCACAGCTCTTACTGTGAAGAAACCTTTCCGTATTTGCAGATGAAATCTTTTTTCCTCTAGACGTAAAGAGTGCCCCCTTGTCCTTTGTGATGACCTTAAAGTAAATAACTCCACACCAAGTTCACTATATGGACCACTTATATACTTGTACATGTTGATCATATCCCCCCTTAATCTCCTCTTCTCAAGAGAGAATAAATTCAGATCCTCTAATCTTTCCTCATAGCTGAGCTCCTCCATGCCTTTTATTAGTTTGGTTGCCCTTCTCTGCACTTTCTCCAGTTCCCCAATATCCTTTTTGAGAACTGGTGCCCAAAACTGAACTGCATATTCCAGATGAGGTCTTACTAATGATTTGTACAGGGGCAAAATAATGTCTCTATCTCTGGAGTCCATACCTCTCTTAATACAAGAAAGGATTTTGCTTGCTTTGGAAACCGCAGCTTGGCATTGCATGCCATTATTAAGCTTATGATCTACCAATACCCCCAGATCCTTCTCCACTATGGATTCCCCCAGTTGTACTCTCCCTAGTATGTACAATGCATGCATATTCTCCACAAAGAGGCATCCCCTCTCTGTCCCTTGGAGGATGATACCTGTCTGCACTTAGGGAGTTAAAAAGGCCAGCAACTTCATCTGAGCATTGTCAGTAAATAGTCACTCCCCTACACTATGAGGAAAAATTCTATAGAGTGGACCCTCTAATATTGTTATACTTTACAGTAGGAGCTATGATGTCCACAACATAACCTAAAGTACATAGAATAGTAAGTTCATTGTTTTTAGATATGTAAATAGAGTACCAGTTTTAAAAACTTTCAGTATTCTATTTTACCCCATAAAGCAGTATATATTGACCCTCCTCATCAAGAACTGGAGTAACATCATCACTTCTCTCTAACAGAAAAGCAGTACCAACAGTCATGTTCTCCAACAAGAGTGCAGTACAATCAGTAAAAGTCTCCAACAGAGCAATACCATCCAAAGCAAAGCCATACCAGGAAGCAAGCTGCTTGTTTTTCAGGAAAAAATTAGGAAAAAAGATATTTTTTTCAAAGTACTGCTTATACAGCCTTCCCTTAATCTTTGCTTTTTGAGTTTAGGTCCACTTCATTCACAACAAGGAAGCACCAATAACAAGTCACTGAGTCAGGGCTGTCTTTAATGCAGGGCAAAAGGGGCAGCTGCCCCAGGCCCAGTCATTGTTTTGGGGCCCAAATCAGCTGCCCTTTCAGCCCGCGCTGCACGCAAATAGTTGATAACTGGAATCGGGGTGGGGGGCGAATGTTTGCCCGGGGTCCAAACAATAATAAAGATGGCCCTGCTTTGAGCACTGAAACAGGTGTGTATTAAAGAGATTGTAAACCTCAATTTTGAAGTTGTACCTATAGGTACAGTAAATATCTCCTAAATGTGCGCCATTTAGGAAATATTTACTTTGTACTGCACTGATGATGTCATCGTCGAATTTGCTGTGAAGAAACAATCCTCCGTGCCGTTTCTTCACTAGCGAGTGCCGTGACTGGCGGCTCCTACATGCATGCGTGGGAGTGACATCACGCAACTCCAGCCAGTCACAGAGAGTCTGGAAGGAAGAGGGGAGAACATGGATGCGGCCTCCAGCGGGGACAGTGCGGGCTTCGTTTGTAGGTAAGTATCACATAATGTGCTAGTATGCAATGCATACAAGCACAGTATGCTTTTACTTTGCAGGGAACAAAAAAGGAAGTAAAACCCATGAGGGTTTACTTCCTCTTTAATGCACTGCAATAGTGCGAGTGGGCACTAGAACACAACACAGCGGTAGGAACAGTTCCACTCTCCAGTAGGAGAACAGTTTCTCTACCCTCTCCTATAAGAGAGCAGTATCAACTGCACCTATTTTCAACAAGAGTGCAATATCTTCATCTCCCCTCCCCCCGAAAAAAAAGAACAGTATCATATGCTCTCCTCTCCAACAAGAGAGTGGTATCTTCTTATACCTTCTCCAATAACATAGCAGTATCATCTGCTCCCTTCTCCAACAAAAGAACAGTATCTCCTGCTTTCCTCTCCAATAAGAGAGCAGTATATTCTGTCCCCCCTCCAAAAAGAAAGTAATATCTTCTGCTCCACTCTTTAATAAGAGAGCAATATTATCTTCTCCCTTCTCCAACAAGAGAGCAGTATCCCCCCCCCCCCCTCCAATAACAGAGCACTATCATCTGCTCCCCTCTCCAACAGCAGAACAGCATCATCTGCTACCCTATCCAACAAGAGAGCAGTATCTTCTACTTCCCTCTCCAATAAGAGAGCAGTATCATCGACCACCCTCTCCAACAAGAGAGCAATATCTTCTGCTCCCCTTTCCAATAAGAGAGCAATATCACCTGCCCCCTCTATAATAAGAGAGCAATATCTCCTCCCCCTCCAATAAGAGAGCACTATCATCTGCTCCCCTCTCCAACAGCAGAACAGTATCATCTGCTACCCTATCCAACAAGAGAGCAGTATCTTCTACTTCCTTCACCAATAAGAGAGCAGTATCATCGACCACCCTCTCCAACAAGAGAGCAATATCTTCTGCTCCCCTTTCCAATAAGAGAGCAATATCACCTGCCCCCTCTATAATAAGAGAGCAATATCTCCTCCCCCTCCAATAAGAGAGCACTATCATCTGCTCCCCTCTCCAACAGCAGAACAGTATCATCTGCTACCCTATCCAACAAGAGAGCAGTATCTTCTACTTTCTTCACCAATAAGAGAGCAGTATCATCGACCACCCTCTCCAACAAGAGAGCAATATCTTCTGCTCCCCTTTCCAATAAGAGAGCAATATCACCTGCCCCCTCTATAATAAGAGAGCAGTATCTCCCCCCCTCCAATAAGAGAGCACTATCATCTGCTCCCCTCTCCAACAGCAGAACAGTATCATCTGCTGCCCTATCCAACAAGAGAGCAGTATCTTCTACTTCCCTCTCCAATAAGAGAGCAGTATCATCGACCACCCTCTCCAACAGGAGAGCAATATATTCTGCTCCCCTTTCCAATAAGAGAGCAGTATCACCTGCCCCCTCTATAATAAGAGAGCACTATCATCTGCTCCCCTCTCCAACAGCAGAACAGTATCATCTGCTGCCCTATCCAACAAGAGAGCAGTATCTTCTACTTCCCTCTCCAATAAGAGAGCAGTATCATCGACCACCCTCTCCAACAAGAGAGCAATATCTTCTGCTCCCCTTTCCAATAAGAGAGCAATATCACCTGCCCCCTCTATAATAAGAGAGCAGTATCTCCCCCCCTCCAATAAGAGAGCACTATCATCTGCTCCCCTCTCCAACAGCAGAACAGTATCATCTGCTGCCCTATCCAACAAGAGAGCAGTATCTTCTACTTCCCTCTCCAATAAGAGAGCAGTATCATCGACCACCCTCTCCAACAAGAGAGAGGGTATCACCTGCTCCCTATATAATAAGAGAGCAGTATCTCCCCCCCTCCTCTCCAATAAGAGAGCAGTATCATTAGCTCCTCTCTCCAACAAGAGAGTAATATCTTCGGGTACCCTCTCCAATAACAGAGCAGTATGGTCAGCTCACCTCTCCAATAGGAGAATAGAATCATATGATTCCTTCTCCAGCAACAGAGTAGTACAATCAGCTCAACTTGTTAAGTAGCACCAACTGTTATTTTCAGATGCTAATTCTACTGATATTAAATTATACTAGCAAATAAAACATAGAATTTAAAGGCATATTTAGTGAATGTGAAATTCAATCAACATTTAATGCAGTTGAATCTTCCTAATTATTGTTAATAGCCACGGAGTGGCTTTCTATGGGGGGCACTTACCAAAGAGGAGGAGCCAGGAGTGCTGGTGGGGGTCCTGAGAAGAGGAGGTTCAGTGCCCCTCTGTGCAAATCCATTGCACACAGCAGGTAAGTATAAACCTGTTTGTTATAAAAAATATATATATAATTATGCATTTACAAACATTTTAACCACTTGCCGACCGTCAACCACAGGTTGACGGCGACAAAGTGGCTCGATATCGCAAACCGCCGACGTATGACGGCGGCTGCGAGATCGCGTACTGTGAGCGCGCGCGCGCCGCCGGAGGCACGCCCGCATGCTCCCTGTGTTCGGGGGGGCCAGGGAGCGGGTGCGGCGGACTCGATCGCCGCCGGCTACCCACGATGCCCCCCCGCACTGAAAGAACAGAGGTCCGTGTAAGTAAACACGGACCTCCGTTCTGTGAGAGGGGGAAGGGCTGTGATCACAGCCTTCCTCTACATGGAAGCTGTGATCACTTCCCTTCCCCTGCTAGGGCAGCCCACACACAGTTAGAACACGCCCAGGGAACACAGTTAACCCTTAGAGCGCCCCCTGCAGGTTAACTCCTTCACTGCCAATGGCATTTACACAGTAATCAGTGCATTTTTATAGCACTGATCGCTGTATAAATGCCAATGGTCCCAAAAAAGTGTGAAAATGGTCCGACATGTCTGCCCCAAGATTGCAGTACCGCTAAAAACCGTAGATCGCCGCCATTACTAGTAAAAAAAAAATAAATAAATAAAAACCCCAGAAATGAATTCTCATCATCCGTAAACGCGGCCACTTTTGCGCAAACCAATCAATAAACGCCAATTGTGATTTTTCTTTTAATCAAAAATATGAGGAAGAATATAAATCGGCCAAAACCGATGAAAAAAAAATGTTTTTTTGTATTTTTCTTTTGGATTTTTATTTTAGCAAAAAGTAAGAAATTTGAGATTTTTTGCAAAATTGTCCCTCTTCTTTTGTTTATAGCGGCGATCAGAAATGACGCAGCGATGATCAAATACCACCAAAAGAAAGCTCTATTTGTGGGAAAAAAAGGACTCAAATTTCGTTTGGGTACAACGTCGCACGACCGCGCAATTGTCAGTTAAAGCAAAGCAGTGCCGAATCGCAAAAAGTGCTCTGGTCCTAAAGTTTGAAATCCTTCCGGGGCTGAAGTAGCTAAGAAAGCTGAGGCTGTCTGTACATGACCATACACAAAATACATATAGTGGTAACAATTGTGTAAAGCTCATCACATATGTGACAATCTGATTGTACAATCTCCTTTAGATCAATAACAACTATGTAGAACAAGTGCCTACCTGACTGAATACAAATGGATTGGATAGTTCAGGTAGGTCATTATATTACATAGTTTTGATCTAAAGGAGATTTTACAGTCAGATTTTACTGTATATGGTGAGCTCAAGATGACAGTGTAATCAACTGAATGGTAGAATATTTGAACTCTTTCAAGATTTTATTTCGTATTTACTTTTATTCACTGCTGCACTAGTGGCACTTTCTATGTGCTCTGTCATTTTGGTACCACTCTCACTAACAGGATACCTACAGTATATAGGATACCTATATGCATAACAATTTATTTGAATCAGAAGTTCAAGTAATGCATTGGTGATTCTACAACATTATTATCATCCAAATAGAAACATACTATAAATATGTCATTACTTTATACAGTATACCAATATATTTTAAAGTTTAGCTAACACTTCACTACATTTGTATTATCAATATGCTGTACAGGGGTACTGCTAATAAAAAGAGAACTTTACACGTTGATCAGGTTAATTTGGCAGAAGCAGATCCTCTAATTTATGGAATTTCGCACCTAAAGTAACAGATGGAATATTTATTAATGATACAAGGTATTCTTTAGATTCAGTGAATATTTAACAAGCACACAGAGGGAAAAAAGGGATGCAAGTAAGGTAGAAGGTAGCAAAATAAAATCAGAAGGCTGAACATGTCAGTTTCCACTTTCCAGCAGTCTTGTGCTATAACATCCTACAGTCAAGTTTGCATTTATGGTGAGCTCTCCTCCCCCTGTCAGAGTGCTACTCTCTTTTCTTCCCCAGGGATCCTGCGATTTGCTTGAGGGCACAAAGTGAATGATCTGGTAACACAGAAATCTCAGAGTCCTCTTTAGTAGTCCCAGGAGAAGACAGATCTGAGAGCGCTAAGCACAGAAGATGCCTGCAGCAAAGTCAGTGCTAGAACAGGAATCTGTCAGGGTTGGAAGATGGGATTAGGGCTGGTCCAGGGATGCAAACAGAATGATGGCATCCTTGTCTTCACTGTTTCTTAATTTATTGCTTGTATGTTTTAGCTCTGTGGGAGCAAATTAGCTTGATTAGGAAATCTTGTCTGATGTATAAAAATATGTTACCCAAAAAGGCATAGACTGCACACTGTATGGTTCATTAAAGTAAAGTTGTAATGTACTGAATGTTAGCAGAAGCAACTCTCAGCATCTGACTTGTGAATTTTACTATTTAATGTATATGCATGCTTCCTCTAATGCAGTACAGATATGGGGGAATCACTGTAAAGAGAGGAGCATATCCGGTTACAAGACTGAAAGCTCTTTCCATACTATGTAATCAAATGATGCTTTTCCTGTGACATTCAGCCAGAACAGTTTGAATATGACATTTGCTGCTCAGTTTGATCCCACTGATATTAGTGTGTGAATATGGCTAAAGTGGTAGTGCCCAGGATGTGAAAGAAAAAAAAATGTACGTACACACACCCGCCTAATAATATTACCAGAATGCTATAAAACAACCCCTGTTCTGTGACTTCTGGGTCCATTCACTAATGGTAAAGTGATTATTTTTGGCTTGGATGTAAAACATACTTTGCTTTCAAATACAATTGTTTTCTTTAATTTTTAATAACATGAATAACATTGTATTTCCCATCAAGCATCTTCCCATTTTTAACTTTTCATTTAAGTTTCAAGGTCACCCAGGACAAACAATGCCACCAGCCTCTGTTTGAAATAAAAACGCCATTGGCGTCCATTGCCGCCGTTTCCGTGGCAACACAGTAACCATTAATTTTCAATTAAAGTAGACAAAAAGCTCGATGACAGCTCTGGGTCTGCTGAAGATGTCAAGAATCTGTATTAATATACAGCAAGAGAGTATAATTGTGTGTCCATCTTCACGAACAACAAAGATGGGGGATAATTAGCAGCTAGAAAGCCACTCTGTAATTTTGTGCTTATTGTCACCACAGCCCAGCACATTAGCATACATTAAAAGCCAGTTTATTCCTATTAAAGTGCCCTTACATTTTCACGTTTTCTTATTGACCAATATTTTTTCATTTTGTTTTTCTATTTACCAATGTTACATCAAACAAAAGACATGCAATCAATAAGACTTTAATATCTAATAATGCATACCCTGTGTTGCAAAAGTTGCTTATGTGTTTAAATTTTGAAAATATCTAGAAAGAGCAATATGTATATAATGCAGGTTATGATTTAGGATGTTTTGCACAATCTTTTGAGCTACCAATAACAACTTATGCTAGTGAGGTTTTTCGTTTGCATGAGGTTTTCTAAAAGTTAGAATGCTTTTTATTTCTGAGAGTTCACTTGGCAGTCTACCTTTGTTCCTCAGCCATTAAAAAAAAAGCACTACGTACATTAAACCCAAAGCCCTTAAAATAACTTGTACCTTTGTGTGGTCTTGATCTTTTATCTGTATTTTGCTACAGTTTACTGACAATTATAAATATAAAAGGAATGTCACTTTCATGTACAGATTCATGTATATATGTATACAATACATTCTGCTGATATTTACTTGAAAGATGTGAAAACCGCTATTCTGGATAAGCTTTTTTCCTGTGATCTGGAAAACAACAAAATAAAGAGATTTATGAAATAGTTAAAATAATATAATCCATCAGGCTTCTATTTCAGCACTGCTGTTCTCAAGCAATAATAGGAAAAAATATTATATATATACTGTATCTCACAAAAGTGAGTACACCCCTCACATTTTTGTAAATATTTTATTATATCTTTTCATGTGACAACACTGAAGAAATGAAACTTTGCTACAATGTAAAGTAGTGAGTGCACAGCTTTTATAACAATGTAAATTTGCTGTCCCCGCAAAATAACTCAACACACAACCATTAATGTCTAAACTGCTGGAAACAAAAGTGAGTACACCCCTAAGTAAAAATGTCCAAATTGGGCCCAATTAGCCATTTTCCCTCTCCAGTGTCATGTGACATGTTAGTGTTACAAGGTCTCGGGTGTGAATGGGGAGCAGGTGTGTTTAATTTGGTGTTATCGCTCTCATTCTCCCATACTGGTCACTGGAAATTCAACATGGCACCTCATGGCAAAGAACTCTCTGAGGATCTGAAAAATAGAATTGTTGCTCTATATAAAGATGGCCTAGGCTATAAGAAGTTTGCCAAGACCCTGAAACTGAGCTGCAGCACGTTGGCCAAGACTATACAGAGGTTTAACAGGACAGGTTCCACTCAGAACAACCCTCGTCATGGTTGACCAAAGAGGTTGAGTGCACGTGCTCAGAGTCATATCCAGAGGCTTTCTTTGGGAAATAGACATATGAGTGCTGCCAGCATTTCTGCGGAGGTTGAAAAGGTGGGGGATCAGCCTGTCAGTGCTCAGACCATACACCGCACACTGCATCAAATTGGTCTGCATGGCTATCATCCCAGAAGGAAGCTCCTTCTAAAGATGATGCACAAGAAAGCCTGCAGTTTGCTGAAGACAAGCAGACTAAGGACATGGATTATTGGAACCATGTCCTGTGGTCTGATGAGACCAAGATAAACTTATTTGGTTCAGATGGTGTCAACCAGGTGAGGAGTACAAAAAGCGTCTTGCCTACAGTCAAGCATGGTGGTGGGAGTGTTATGGTCTGGGGCTGCATAAGTGCTGCCGACACTGGGGAACTACAGTTCATTGAGGGAACCATGGATGCCAACATGTACTGTGACATAATGAAGCAGGGCATGATCCCCTCCCTTTGGAGACTGGGCCACAGGGCAGTATTCTAACATGATAATGACCCCAAACACACCCCAAGACGACCCACTGCCTTGGTAAAGAAGCTGAGGGCAAAGCTGATGGACTGACCAAGTATGTCTCCAGACTTAAACCTATTGAGCATCTGTGGGGCATCCTATTTTTTATTTTGAGGGAACAGCAAATTTACACTGTTATACAAGCTGTACACTCGGTACTTTACATTGCATCAAAGTTTCATTTCTTCAGTGTTGCCACATGAAAAGATATAATAAAATATTTACAAAAACGTGAGGGATGTACTCACTTTTGTGAGATACTGTATATATACTGTATATATATTTTATATTTACCAGACTACAAGAACCCAAAACTTCTGCTGCAGTGAAACTGAACTGTTAAAACCAATGTTTCCATTGTGCACTCACAGTGGAAGATACAGGAAGTCAGAACTTCCAGGATTTTATCCAAAAAGTTGCATGACATCCTACCTGAATAGACAGGGCTTCTGTTTGAAATCACGGAGCCCCGTACAGCCTATTGGCAGAGTATTGATATAACGCTGGAAGCTTGTTGAATGCAGTAGACACCTTTACTGTCATGGAGGAATATTGGAACATGAACAGGAACTAGATACAAATGGGTACACAAAACAGAGGACAGATAACATTTTCTCTTATTGCATTACAATAGGCTTTCCATGAACATGACACTATAACACTGCAGTGCCACCTGTTGGCATAGACAGGTATAATGCATATGTATACAGTTCAGTTTATATAAGCAGATTGCTGTTGCTCTTCCAACACAGCCTACCTGGTAGGGCCACCCCCCCCCCCCAGCTTGGGGGCTGCCGCTAGAAATCATTGGGCCTGTACAGTGTGAATCAGTGTTTTGCTTATGTGGCTGGAGCCACCTGGAGCTGTGTGCAGGTGCCTATGTTATGCTAATTTATATACTAATTCTGTGTCTGTACTGTAAATAGTATACTGATTCTGTGTCTGTACTGTATACAGTGTAGAGCCTCCATAGTGTAGGTGCATTTTCTAGCAGGGTTTTGCTAGGTAAGGTAACATTTACTCAGGCCTGACTGTAGGTGCAGGCCTAAATGTTTTGATCTGGGCCGGGAGGAGTGGCTCAGGGAGGATTGAATGGACTTGACAGATGAGGTCACTAGAACCTTCCACTTTTTTCTAGAAACCTGGAGGAGGGTTTCTGGTCAGAGAGCTGGGAGGTAGGTAGAGCCATCTGGAGTGTTCTGGGGAGCCCTGACCAATCCCCAAGCAGGATTGGCAGGGGGCAGGTCTCCTTAAATACTCTGAGTCAGCCCAATCTGGGAGGAGACGTGTCGGGTGGAAGTCTGGAGATGTAGCAGAGGCGCTATGGAGGCCCCTAACAGGAGTGGTGGTGATTCCTGGAGTTGCACAGGGGACAGGAGAACAGTGGAGGTGCTACACAGTGAGAGACTTTAAAGTGATCCACCGGAAACTGCAAGAGAAAGTGCTGAAGCAGGCTGGGAGAGAAATAGTGGACAGTCTGTGGGAGCCTTGGGAACCAGTTCAGGGAAAGGAGAGTCACTGAAGGAAAGCAGGTCGTGGGACCTGGAAGAGGGATGGGCTGGGAGATGTAGTCCATCAAAGGCCCGGCTAGCACTCAAGTACTTTTGCTACACATTCAGGGGCCATGATCCCTGGCCTGTAATGGGTGTTTCCAACTGTATGGTTCCGATTCCAACGTCTGCCAGGAACTGAAAGGTCCACATCCAGATGCCAGAATATAGTACCACCGTACAGCAGCGTGCCTCAATAAAAAAGGGGTCTACATAGCGTAATACTGTTACCAGTAATGAATTTATTAAAAAGTATCACACTTACATGTTAAAAGCATCAATCAAATGGTATGGAATTCCAATAGACTGTTTAGGAGCGTAGTACTAGATAGGCAGGTCCACATAGTTGGAATCGGAACCATACAGTGAGGTCTAGTGGATGGTCCCTCCAAGACCAACTTTTATGCGCTTATCCCCCTTATCTCTGGTACACTGGTGTACGGTGGTGCTGTATTCCGGTATCTGGATGTGGACCCTCAAACTCCTGGCAGACGTTGGAATCGGAACCATGCAGTGAGGTCCAGTGGATGGTCCCTCCAAGACCAACTTCTATATAGTCTCTATTCCCCCTATTCGCGTATTTTCAACCAGAACCTCCCTG
>BLSH010291950.1:355410-374349 GCA_018402905.1 Glandirana rugosa | reverse complement strand
GCTACACATTCAGGGGCCATGATCCCTGGCCTGTAATGGGTGTTTCCAACTGTATGGTTCCGATTCCAACGTCTGCCAGGAACTGAAAGGTCCACATCCAGATGCCAGAATATAGTACCACCGTACAGCAGCGTGCCTCAATAAAAAAGGGGTCTACATAGCGTAATACTGTTACCAGTAATGAATTTATTAAAAAGTATCACACTTACATGTTAAAAGCATCAATCAAATGGTATGGAATTCCAATAGACTGTTTAGGAGCGTAGTACTAGATAGGCAGGTCCACATAGTTGGAATCGGAACCATACAGTGAGGTCTAGTGGATGGTCCCTCCAAGACCAACTTTTATGCGCTTATCCCCCTTATCTCTGGTACACTGGTGTACGGTGGTGCTGTATTCTGGTATCTGGATGTGGACCCTCAAACTCCTGGCAGACGTTGGAATCGGAACCATGCAGTGAGGTCCAGTGGATGGTCCATCCAAGACCAACTTCTATGCGCATATCCCTTTTATCTCTGGTAAGAGTACCTTTTACTTACTTGGTGGAAGTGCACAGTGCATGACGGGTGTATTACGGTTTTCCAGGATTGATTGTCACAGTGCCGGGTACCCCAAAGGGGTGAAGGATACTACACACTATATATATATATATATACACATGAACTTTTTGCCTTGTTTCTATTAATTTTTACACAACTTTATATGGACTCACTAATTTTAGTGATCACAGCATTGCAATATATGCGGTATACTGTTTAGCGCTACACTTTATTGTTTTATGTTTGCACAGGCAATTTGGAAGTATTGTTGTGTTAGCTGCTTTCATTTATATTAATGTTCCTTTATTTATATTTTTTTGGGTTAGCGCAATATTTTCTTTCTATTATTGGCATCTATATGAGCAGTGCCCTGCTGCTACAGCTATAAAAATACATGGATAGATTGAGAATTCTCCACTTGTTTAATTATGGAAAATGTATACATGAATTTCAGTAAGCAGACAGAAAGACAGCAGGTAGCTACACCTAAATGACCAAGCCTCACCTGCTACAAATCTGTGAAAGTGACGTGTATAAATAATTTCCAGCATGCAGACCAAATGACATCAGATATTGACTATACTATGAGGATTCTCAGGCCCTTAAGTTTAAAATCGCATTACTCTATTATGGATATATTCTGGTATGAAGACAGGATGGCAGCAGGCATTAGGAGAATGACCAGGCTCCCACCAGTTCCAAATATAGGTATTTTCCCACTGAAAAAACATGCAGTAAGCAATAGCCCCAGCAGAAGGATGAACAGGCTCCCAGAGTTGCAAACATTTTAAAATAATCTAACAAGTTTGAAGAGGCCATGTAGATCATAGAGCATCAGGAAGATGAGCAGGCCCACAATTGTTTTATTACAGAAAAATGTAATGGCTAATCTTTTGTATGAATATTTTTTGGCGACCAATGGTTGTAACAGAACAAAATAATCAATATAGTTTATGGCTGGAAGACAAAATGGAACACCATAGCAGTAGCAAAAGAAAGGTGACTAAGCCACAATTGGTTTAGCTCTCATTGGTTGCTCTGGTAAATAATTCAAAGTAGGGACTGCCATTCAAGAGCACACATGTTGGTATGGTAGGAGGGATTGATAGTGGAGGAGGAGGCAAAATAGAGACACTAAATGAGCCTGGCTAGTTTTTGGAATCAGCTTGGGGAGTGCAAAATGCTCAGTGATTCGGGACTTATTTATCTTAAATTGTTATTTCCGGGCAAAAAAAAAAAAAAATATGCTATACATCTCTGCATAATATGCACATTTTATCCCTTTAAAGACCATGCAAGTACAGAAAACAGCGGTGGTCTGCTATAAATGCACTTAGCTGTATTGTGGGCTGACAACACATGCATTTTGTGAACTAGGTGGTGTCAGCCCTACCCAGTTGTCTTTTGCTAAACTATTAAAACCAACCCACTTTGCCATCTCCACAACATTCTGTAGTCCCATGATAAGAAATAGGAGGATTATTAGGCTAATTTAAATAACATAGGATATGTGCTCAAGATACAGGACAGCTGTGCATTTCTGACATGAGAAACACTTATATTTTTGCACTTACTGAACAGATATAACAAAACATTTTTAAAGGTATATTTGTGGGCATGCTTGCATAAGGGTTCAGTGTAGATTTTTTTTTGAGGGGGGGGCATGCTTTTTTTTATGGATTTGTGGTGTTTCTTAAAATTCATACCAGACCTGAAAGGCCTAGTTTAATCACTTCCACACTGCCTACCGTATATTCACGGTGGCAGTGTGGACGTGTCCCGCGAATCACCGTAAATAAGTGGCGATCTGCGGGTGGCCGATAGGGGGCGTGCGCACGCCCGCCTCACTCCTGAGAAGTGTGCCAGCGGCTGCAGCGGATGTCCGCCGGCGAGCCGTGATGAGCGGCCACAGCAAAAGTACGGGGAACCGCCGATGTAAACACGGCGGTTCCCCACTCTGTCAGTGGGGACATAGGAGATCTACTGATCCCTGTCACTGGGATCAGTTAGATCTCTTATGCCCATGGTAGCCCAGCCCCCCCACAGTTAGAACACACCCAGGGAACACAGTTAACCCCTAGATCTCCCCCTGCAGGTTAACCCCTTCAATGCCAGTGACATTTATACAGTAATCAATGGATATTTACATTTCTGATCGCTGTGTGAGAAAATTGAGTACCATCCGTGATACTTTTTTATTTGCACTAACATAAAATTTTTCAGGGCAAGCTTTCGGGGTATCTCCCCTTCTTCAAGGTCCAAGCAGAGATCGCTGTATAAATGTCATTGGTCCAAAAAAGTGTCAAAATGGTCCGACATGTCCGCCCCAATATTGCAGTACCGCTAAAAATCGCAGATCGCTGCCATTACTAGTAAAAAAAAAAAACCCCAGAAATGAATTCTCATCATCCGTAAACGCGGCCACTTTTGCGCAAACCAATCAATAAACGCCGATTTCGATTTTTTTACCAAAAATATGAGGAAGAATATAAATCGGCCAAAACCGATGAAAAAAAATGTTTTTTTATATATTTTTTTTTGGATTTGTATTTTAGCAAAAAGTAAGAAAAACTGTTTTTTTTTTGCAAAATTGTCACTCTTCTTTTGTTTATAGCGGTGATCAGAAATGACACAGAGGCGATCAAATACCACCAAAAGAAAGCTCCATTTGTGGGAAAAAAAGGACGCAAATTTAGTTTGGGTACAATGTCGCATGGCCGCGCAATTGTCAGTTAAAGCGACGCAGTGCCGGATCGCAAAAAGTGCTCTGGTCCTAACCTGGGAAATCCATCTGGGGCTGAAGTGGATAAATTATGGGGGAAAACCTACACTATTTAAACATTTTTTTTGCTAGGACCTTTTGTTTACAGGGCTGGGGATTCCCAACCAGTAAATGATGGATCTGGATGACATCACTGGTTGTTAAGGACACAGTGAGTGCAGCTATTCACACAACTTCCTTAAAGGAGAAGTATTGCCAGAGCTTTTTGGCCCTACTGCACCTATGGATCACAGGAGTGCAGTCCATTCTGCCCTCCTGTGACCCGTTTTGAGCCAACAGCACACTAAAGCCTGCTGTTGGCTGACGTCACTCAGCCGGCCCAGGCTGGGGAAAGATCCAGTTACAGTTGGGATCCACCCAGATGCCTGGACTGGCAGCTGGCTAAGCCTCTCAGCTGTGCCGCTGGGAGACTGAGACAGTTGCTCTCTCCCCAGTCTGGCGCTCCAGTGAGTGCTGGAGGGGCAGAGCAAAAAGCAGAGAAAGAGCAGTCTCTGCTCACGGCGGAGGGGAGAACTGGTGTTTGATCACTCGGTTTTCAGTGCAGAGGTGGCGGGGGACATCTAGGTGAGTATAAAGGATTTTTTTAATTTACTCCATACTTCCCTTTTATCAACCATTGACAGCAGAAAGCTGTTATACAGTATATAACAGTGGAAGAAAAACCTGCTACTATATATGATGTTCAGCTCCTTCCGAACAGGCTTAAGGTCTAGCATTTGGACAAAAGCCTGAACAAGCAAAAAAAAAAAAAAACGGTCAGATGAAGTGATGATGAAACGCGTCAAGGCATGACCACGCGGCTTTCAGTCAGAGTCAGCTTGGACGATTCGTTCCTGGGAGCACTGCGGTACAAGTTACGAGTGATGAGATGGACTCGTCCGACGCTGTTTGTATTCTTGTCACGCTACAGAGCATTTGCATTATATGTTGAATTTGTGTTTTTCCTAAAGGGGGGATTTTTAAAGAGTACAGCATTAATAAATTTGCCTCAAGGTAATGCACTGAGCGCTTTGTTCTTTCAAGGAACTATCTAGTCTGCACAGGACAGTTTTAGCTCTCCTATTTGCATCAAGCTGATCAATCATACTGAGTGAAGGAGTGGTGGATGCTAGCATCCTTGTGATACATTGTTGCTGGGCTCATAATTGGCCACCTGTTGGTGAGTCTTTCCACAAAGGGGGGAACCCTTGGTTTTCTCACGAGGTGTGGTGACAGTGGACTACATGGATAGAATCACTCCATCTATTGATGCACGTTTATATGGACTTACATTTTCAATTGATTAGCGCTGCTATGAACATGACTTTTGTATTAGCATCTGTTACGTGTGGATTTGAGCAATGATTTACTGATGCTTAAAGTGAAATAAAAATGAAACATTTCTTCAAATTCATAGAGGTACTCTTGATAATATCAAGAATTGGCCTTGTGGTCAAAAATTTTAATGATATGCACCTGTCAAACAGGTGCAGAAAAAATGGTCCTTGGGTGTTAATTGTTCCCATGAAACCTATAACAAAAAAATTCTTCACAATAAAATCAACACTCACAAGGCTAGGCAGCCTAGACAGTCTTGCACAGATTCCACATCCCAAAAACACTGCTAATCCAGGAATGATTAAATTTTACAAATGTCAGCCATTAAACAGAGTCTGTGGACAGACGCGCTTATTAACCACTTCAGCCCCGGAAGGATTTCCAGCTTTAGGACCGGAGCCCTTTTTGCGATTCGGCGCTGCGTCGCTTTAACTGAAAATTGCGCGGTCGTGCAACGTTGTACCCAAACGAAATTTGCGTCCTTTTTTTCCCACAAATAGAGCTTTCTTTTGGTGGTATTTGATCCCCTCTGCATCATTTCTGATCGCCGCTATAAACAAAAGAAGAGCGACAATTTTGCAAAAAAAACACAAATTTCTTACTTTTTGCTAGAATACAAATCCAAAAAAAAAATATAAAAAAAATTTTTTTCACCGTTTTTGGCCGATTTACATTCTTCCTCATATTTGCGATAAAAAAAAATCGCAATCGGCGTTTATTGATTGGTTTGCGCAAAAGTGGTCGCGTTTACGGATGATGAGAATTCATTTTTGTTTTTTTGTTTTTTTACTAGTAATGGCGGCGATCTGCTATTTTTAGCGGTACTGCGATATTTCAGCAGACATGTCGGAACATTTTGACACTTTTTTGGGACCATTGGCATTTATACAGCGATCAGTGCTATAAAAATGCACTGATTACTGTGCAAATGCCATTGGCAGTGAAGGGGTTAATCTGCAGGGGGCGCTCTAAGGGTTAACTATGTTCCCTGGGCGTGTTCTAACTATATGGGGACTGCCCTAGCTGGGGAAGGGAAGTGGTCACAGCCTTCGTATACAGGAAGGCTGTGATCACAACCCTTCCCCCTCACACAGAACGGAGGTCCGTGTTTACATACACGGACCTCCGTTCCTTCGCTCCGGGGGGGCCATCGCGGGTAGCCGGCGGCAATCGAAGCCGCCGCACCCGCTCCCTGGCCCTCCCCGAACACAGTGAGTGCACGGGCGCGCCTCCGGCGGCGCGCGCTCACAGTGCGCGTTATCGCAGCCGCCGTCGTATGACGGCGATTTGAGATAACGAGCCACTTTGTCGCCGTCAACCTGCGGTTGGCGGTCGGCAAGTGGTTAATCTGTCACAAAATCTCCGGCAGCACTGAATGTTCATTCGGAAAGCACGCTGGATGTTGGGCAGACCAGCAGCTCAACTGCATACCTGGCAAGTTCTGGCCAGTGGTCTATTCTCATGACCAAGTAACCCAGTGGATCATCAACTGGAAAGCTCTCCATGTCTGTTTTTGCCCCTAGATTATGGAAGCTGACAGCACTGGGCACCGAGGACTAAATACATTTTGAATGCATCACTGAGGTGGCCCCCTTCTCCACTGCTCCTCTCTTGACCAACAGAAGCCTCAAAACTAGCCTTTCCATGAGACTGTAACCTAGCAGAGCCTGGAAAGGCATTACTTAAACTCCTCTTTAAGGTGTCCTCAAGATATTTCATCCTCTGCTCCCTCTGTGAGGATGGGATGAGTTCTGAGACTTTCCCCCTTGTAAGGGTAGTCAAAGAGGGTTGCAAATCATTAGTGATCCTTCTCCTTGATGCCATAAATTCTCGTGTCCTTTCGCAGTGTTTGAAGAATGAGGGAGCCCATGAACCACAAGTTTGCGGAGGCATGGGAAGCAGAATCCTCGTGGTTACTGAGGATTACAGTCTCTGGAACTGCCTCCTCCCAGCCACGTACTACTCCCCAGGGTTCTGGGGATGGAAAACCATCTCTTAAAGCTAGACGTATGTCTTCCTCTGCTTCAATGCCTCCAAAACTGTCAGAATCCTCCTCCTCTTGTGTGTTCTTTTGGATGCAAGAATGATGACTGCATAAAGTGGGCCTTGAGAGGAAAGGAAGTCCTCCTCTTCCTCCTGCTGCCCTGCTGTGAGTCTCCTGTCCATAATGCCAAGCAGAATCTGCTCCAGCAGGAACACAAATGGATTGTGTCACTGATGCCTGCATTGTCACAGTTCACATGCTTGTAGCCTCCTCAAATGGTGACAGTACAGTGCATGCATCCTTTATCAGCAGCAATTGGCGTGGGAAAAAAAGCTGAGCCTGTCATTGTACCATACTCACACAGGTACTCATTGACGGCCCTCTGCTGCATGTGCAGCCACTGCAGCATTGCTAAAGTTGACTTCCACCTGATAGGCATGTCCCAAATCAGGTGGTTTACGGGCAGGTGGAAAACCCGCTGCATTTGAATTTTAGCCAACTGAGCACTGGCTGTGTATAAACACCTGAAATGGCTACAGACTCTTCTGGCCTGCTTTAGCAGATCTTCCAACCCTGTTTAAGAAACACTGCACCACCAAATTGAGGACATGTGACAGACATGGCCCAAGTGTCAACTTTACCTGTCTAAGGACGGACAGCAGATTAGTGCCATTATCGCACACCACCATTCCTGGCTCCAGCTGGCTTGGCATGGCATGAAGCACCTCTGGGCCTGCCCCTGCAGAGCTGAAAGAATCTATGCTCCAGTGTGGCTCCTGTCCCCTAGACAGAGCAGCTGAAGCACTGCATGGCATCTTTTAGACTCATTGAATAGCCCCTTGACTGGTTAGGGGGTACTGGTGGTTCATAGGACTATTCAGCAAAGGAGGGCATGAAGGAGGACGGGGTGGAGCTGAGAAATCTCACAAGCTCACCACCAGCTGTATGGAGACATGGTGAAAAAACAAGCTGCAGCACTGAGCCCTGTCCTGCATCCTCCAAAGTTGCAAGAAGAGTTGCCCAGTGTGCTGTGAGCAAAGTATATCGTCCCTGACCATGCTTGCTGGACCATATGTAAGCAGTAACATGGACCTTGCAGCTGACTACCTTGCCCAACAATGCCACAACATTGGCTTTCACATGATGGTATAGACCCGGAATGGCCTTACGTGCAAAGAAATAGCGATTGGGAACCTGCCATTGTGGTACAGCACATTCTGCAAATTCACGGAAGGGGGCATAATCCACCAGATGAAAAGGCAGAAGTCGAAAAGCAGAAGCTTTGACAAGTGTGCATTAAGAAGCTGGACATGTGGGTGGCAGTGACTGTATTTTTTTTCACTGCAACAGCTGGGGCAGAGAAATTTGCCTGCTATAGTCTACAGCTGGTGGTGTGCTGCAAGGTCCTGCGACACCCTTCACTATACCGTTATCCCTGTCAGTGGAGGCTGCTGAGAGGTCATGAAATATAGCAGGGGTAGACCCGAAAGGTGAGGAATGAGGAAGAGCAGAATTGCGGCTTTTAGGTGCTTTTCCCAAGGGCTGAGTGGTAGAAGGTTAAATGCCTTGTCAAGCATGTGGTACCCCAAAACCAGTCCAGCATCTCCTCTGTATGCTGGATAGCACGGGCAATGTCACTAAACGGGGAAATAATGCCCTGCCTGAGGACAGACCACATTCACCTTTGCCTGTGGACACAGACGCTGCTGGTCCCCTGACAGTGCCATGGGAACATCTGCCTTTCCTTGTTGGCCTTCCAGAAATGATGGGGAGGGCTTGTTATCGAAATGTAATAGAGAAGGGTAAATATGTACTTGGATGCACTTTAATCAATAGAAGCTGGTGTTTGGTGCACTTTAATTTGAGTACTCACTACCCAGACACACTCCACTGACACACTACAACAGGGGTAGGCAACCAGTAGACCTCCAGCTGTTGTGGAACTACATTTCCCATGAGGCATTGCAAGGCTGGCAGTTACAATTACTCCCAGAGGCATGATGGTACTTGTAGTTCTGCAACCAGGGGAAGGCCCCAGGTTGCCTACTCCTGCACTACAATATACTGCAGTAAAACTGCACTGATGCGCTTCAATATACTGCAGCAAAACTACACTGACGCACTTCAATATACTGCAGCAAAACTACACTGACGCACTTCAATATACCGCAGTAAAACTACATTAACGCACTTCAATATACTGCCGTAAAAGTGCACTAACATTCTTCAGTATACTGCAGTAAAAGTACCCTAACGCACTTCAATATACTGCCGTAAAAGTGCACTAACGCAGTTTAATATACTGACGTAAAAGCGCACTAAGGCACTTCAATATACTGCAGTAAAAGTGCACTAAGGCAATTCAATATATTGCAGTAAAACTGCTCTAACGCACTTCAATATACTGCCATAAAATGCACTAACGCATTGAAGTATATACTGCAGTAAACGTGCATTAATGCACTTCAACATACTACAGTAAATGTGCACTAATGCACTTCAATATGCTGCAGTAAACGTGCACTAACGCACTTTCATATACTGCAGTAAATGTGCACTAATGCAGTTCAATATACTGAAGTAAACGTGAACTAACACACTTCAATATACTGCAGTAAATGTCCACTAGTGCATTTAAATATACTGCAGTAGACGTGCACTAACGCTCTTTAATATACTGCAGTAAACATGCACTAACTCACTTCAATATACTACAGTAAACATGCACTAACCCACTTCAGTATACTACAGTAAATGTGCACTATTGCACTTCAATGTATTGCAGTAAAAGTGCACTAACGCACTTCAATATACTGCCGTAAAATTCCCTGACGCACTTGCATAGTGCAATACAACTGCACTAACACTCTACATTGATACACCTCAATATACTGCAGTAAACCTGCCCTGAAACACCAAACTGGCACTAAAGTAAAAATGATTGGTCGCACTACACTCACACTGCATTATCACTATATTCACACTAAACTGACACCAAAGTAAAAAAGAATGGCCAGCTTACACTCACACCGCACTATCACTATATTCACACTACACTCTACACTCACAATAGAATCACAGTAGCACACTAACTTGCTAGTAGCAGTGAACAGAGTCCTGTTCTATCTATCTCTACTCCAATATCACACTGCAAATGGCTGCTCTGGGAAGGATCCTTTTATAGTGGGGTGGGGGGGTGTCTATGAGCAATGAGCCATGATTGGGCACAGTCATTATGGCTCTGGCAGTGTTTTGTGCCCTGATTGGGCTAATCCTTCATTGCTTCAGCCAATCCGGGCTTCCAATGCACTGTGCTCGGCGGGCTGAACAAATGGTCGAATACCCTGACAATTCAGGTGATCGCCTAATGGGGGAACAGCCATTGTTCGGCCCGAATTCATGCTTGGGCCAAACCTTTCGCCCATTACTAGTCCCAGGTATTTTGTATGTGAGCATTCCTCAGAATGAAGCATCTTACCTCCAACTGACTGCGCCGCCTACTCCTTATCCAGCAACTGCTTTGCATCCAACCATAATCTAAGACTTTTGTTCCCTGTGGGCTGACAGGGACCCCTTGCCCCCTGTGCAGACACCAAGTCCTCTTTTCCCTCCATCCTCCTCCATCAGGCTCTTATTCATCAGTCCTGCATGTTGCTGCCTATTGGGGCTTATCTTTATTGATCCCTGCTGCCTTCTCATCGAACAGGCCAAAAAGGGTTTGAACCCCCAGGAACATGGGAGCATGCAGTTGATGCTAGCCTGGTCATGTCTAACAAACTTGGAGGTCTGCTCTAAAGGGGACAGTACTTTTAGAAAACTGCTGCATCTACTGCCAATGCCTAGGTCTGCATTTTCTCCCTGGTATTATGTTCCAGCAAGCAGCACCTGACTGTTCCCCCATGCTCATACAGCCTCTCTGCCATCTGCAGGATGCAGTTATATCATGTTATGTCACAGATGAGCTGGTGGGGAATTTGCACTACTGTATATGTCACAATGTAGGAGCGTTAGGGGGCTTATGAATTGGCTGCAGGCCCTGTGTGTTTGATTTAGCAGATTACTTAACCCAGGGTAGGTCTTGAGTAACTTCTGGACCACCAGTTTCAAAACAGTTTGGGAGCATAAAAGATATGTGGGTCATATTTCCTTATTTGAGGACAGCTATAAGGTTGATGCGATTGTTGCACACAACACTAAGCAGCTGCATCACAAACTAGCAGTGCCTATGCTCCACTGCTGCATAGTGTAAGGGATTAGCCCAGTAGCGGGGTGTGCAGGACCCCCTGGATGGGTCACAAGCGCAGTGAAGTAGGCATGGACAGAAAGCAGGATCTTTGTGAAAGCAAAAACTGTGGTTTATTTACACATCTGTGGTTACAAAGTGCAGGCATCAAAACAAATAGAATAAAACAAAAGAGAAAATAAACCCTTGCCATTTTTGGCGTCTAACTACAAAGACACAGGAACCTGACTACTTGTTCTGCCACAGCCTACCGCTGCCCAGACAGTTGGCGGTGACACAGAAGTAAACAGAGGCTTTTAGTCACCCAGACTTAATCTCACCATTCAGAGGTATTTCTGCTCCCCAGTCTGCAATGCACAGAGATCGGGTTCCAGGGAGGAGCCCCTTGTTGAAGCAACCTGGGAGTTTTATAGAGCCCTGAGTGCTTTATCTGTTAAACCTGAGCTTGTTAACCTTCATTGAGTCACTACACAACCCAAACAAAAAGCAATCACTATACAGCATAAACCTGGGACAAATATATCTCCCATCCTGGGCAAAACCCATAGATTTTCCTGGCTTCCTGTCATTCCTCTTGTTTCAACCCTAGGGTTAGGACACAGGTTGCCAGGCACGTGTGCACTTGGGACAAAGCATCTGTATTTCCCATTCTAACACCGGGGCGATGTTATACTGTAAAACTGAATTCTCGAAGGGCCGGGAACCACCTATTCACCCTCATATTGGTCTCTTTGTTCTGTGTCATGCACTTTAATGGAGCATGATTTGTTACCAGTTCAAATTGTCTACCCAAGAGATAGTACCGGAGAGACTCTAAAGCCCATTTTATTGCTAAATATTTTTTCTCAATGGTGGCATTATTTTCTTCATGGGTCTTCAATTTCCAGCTGAACTAAATGACTGGGTGTTCTTCCCCCTTGAAAACCTGAGACAAGACAGCCCCTGACCCAACATTTGATGCATCAGTCTGGACCACAAAGTCCCTTGAAAAGTCAGGTGAGTACAACACTGGCTGACTGCATAAGGCCTGTTTTAAGGCCTCAAAAGCTGCTTCTGCTTCAGGGGTCCATTTGATCAATAAAGTGGCGATAATAGCCAGCGATTCCTAAAACTGCTCGAACCTGCTTCTTGTTGGTGGGGCGTGGCCAACTCTGAATAGCCTCAACTTTGTTTACTTGGGGCTTTATTAGACCTCTCCCAATGGTATATACCAGATACTTTGCCTCCTCTAGCCCAATGGTACATTTTTTTGGATTGGCCGTAAGCCTGGCTTTCCAGATGGAATCTTACACAGAATGAACCTTTGGTAAGTGTGAGTCCCAATCCTCACTATAGATGGCCATGTTATCAACAAGAAACATGGAATAAATGATACAAAAACAGGTTACTTAGGCAGTTAACTCTGCTGGAGCATTGACATATCGGTATAGGTATAGAAACCTGAATGGAGGAATATTTGCCCTAAGACGTACAAGAATTAGTTATATTTTAACAACTTTAACGTATAGCCTTTTAAGTGTGAAAGCCTAGGGGTTGAGTGCATAGAGGGTCCGACTGCCCCATTGTGGTTATCTTGGGTACTCATTTCAAAAGTAGGCAGGCGTGTAATGTGTGACGGTCGGATCGAGGGATATTAGCTGTGTCATTAGGGAGTATATGTTAATAGCATGTATTAGGTTGTTGGTTATAGCAAAGTGGATTGGGTTTAGATTATAGTTTCTTCCAACAGGATTGATGTGTCAGGGGTTGGACTTTTTCTTTACGTTGGTGTAGCCAATGACCCCCTTAAGGGTGGCTGAGTGTTGTGGTCCATCTGCTCACACTGCCCTCAATCACATCCATACTGTACCCGGAGTCACAGAACAGGCTGGTACATTTGTTTTGTTTTATTGGGGGATTGAACTTGAATGGGGATTAGGGGTGTTATGGGATGCCCATAGAATTAGTTGCAAATATACACAGGACCACTAAATAGAGCTCCGTATTATACATCTCTCTTGTCCTCCAGCTCTTCACTTGCTTCAGTTACACTTCTTCCAGGCCTCAGGGGTGAGGCCTCCTCAACCTTCCAGTTCCAGCTCTTCCACCCAAACTACTTCTCCCAGATTGGGCTGACCCTGAGTATTTAAGGAGGCCTGCCCCCTGCTTATCCAGATTGGGATTGGTCATGACTCCTTAGAATACTTCAGATGGCTACACCTCCCTCCCAGCTCTCTGTCCAGAAACCTTCCACCAGTTTCTAGAAAGAAGTGGGAGATCCTGGTGACCTCATCTCTGAATCGCTCAATCCTTCTTGAGTCACTCCCAGCTCAGAAACAAAAACAATCAGGCCTGCACACCAGTCAGGCCTGCACACCAGTCAGGCCTGACTAATTTTTCCTCACCTACCAAAAACCTATTCACACTAGCTCCCACCTTCCGGGGGACCCCTCCTAAACCTCAGCTGGTCCCTAGCTAAGATTGAAAAAAAATGCTCCTGGGCATCCCAGAACAGAAAGTGGGAGGGGAAAAGGGATGGATGGGGAAGTAGAATAGAATGAATTAAGTACAAAAATATATTGTCACATCTCTATACATCATTCACACTGTACAATATATTTGCACATTACTAACTACAAGTCCCTGCAGCTAGCTACATACACAATTTATACATTACTGAGCCAGGGCACTTCTCCCAAGAGAAAAGTACTCCACCCGCATAACTGTAGGAAGGCTTTCTTGACTCACAATGGATGGGGATGAGCAGCCACTCCATCTCTGGGATCATAAGAGAAGAGAGAAGAACCTAACTACAACTATTTTAACTAAACAGGTCCATTGAGAGGGGTTACAGGTCTCTCAATGAACAACACAAGGCTTCAAGAAACAGCACCGTTCTTCTTCTTTTTTTTTTTTTTTTTTTTAGAGTTCCTGATAGGAAGGCCCCTCTCTGAATAGCAGGTGCCCAAAAGTGGTGAAGAAAACAGGAACAAGCCTCACCCCAGTGTCTCTCCAGTGTAACAGTCCCTCTACTGGGCACAGGCTGGCAGGCTGGCTTGTCCTGCAATTCAGGAGAAGTGCACACTCCGCTACTCCTCCGGCAGTCCATGGAGTGTGCTTATGTTGACTGTACTACATCACAGTCCCTCAAATGTAATAGTGAGGGTCAGGCAATCTCCTCCGACTGTGTCCTCCCCCCCAAACAGAAATAGAGAAGCTCCTTGTGGGCTGTCCCGCTTTGATAATCACAATACAGTCTTTCATGATTGCTCGGCCCAGACTCCATTCCCTCTTCAACTCCAGGAATCTCTCCCACTGGCTGCACTCTGGTCCCCGCAAACACTTTGGCACATGGAGGTATACCCAGGTCATATTGTTCTCCCACTCCTCCCTTGTGCTTTCCACGATATCCATAACCTGGGGTGGAACATAAGGATAGTCTAGGCCCCACTCCAGAGCAATGTTATGCTGGACTTCTCGCTGGTACCAGGAGAACCTAGGCAGACTCTTGACCACCTGCTGGCGATAGGTTGCTGCTCTGGTCTGGGTAGTGGAGGGCCTATTATAAAAGAGATGGCTGCTGACACTGGGGATTCCTGCTGCAGTATTTGGCTGTGGTGAAGGCCCAGATTCATCCTCCTCAGAGAGGGCATCACAGGGGTGAGAACCCCTTGTCACCCACTCTTCCTTCACTGGGTGATGACCACTACACTAGGTGCTCCAGGGAGCCAAATTCTGCAATTAAGCACTGTTGTTAAGTGTGAAACATGTCTGCCTTTGACCTGGTTCATCCTGTACCATGCTATTTGATGCTTCAATAAACAAAGATACTTTTTCGGATTTCCTTTGAGGTGCAGTCATTCCTTTTTCTACACTGCAATCAGTCTGGGTGACCCCCCAGTCTATGGCCCTGACCCCAACATCCACAGCCAGCTCCTCCAGGGACTCACTTCCCTCCGCTGCTTGTTCTGGCCCCGCTGGGATGGCAATGGGGCAGGTTATGGCCGGCATGTAAGGGACCCCGGGCTTCCACAAGGCAGTACTTATGGTACCCAGGTCCCAGCCAGGCCGTAGGCCACGATAGCCTCCTCTTCTCCCTTGTCCCCCGTTTTCACAGGGGAGTCGCTAGGCCGGGACTCATCCCTGCCTTTTGTTGGTGACACCAGGCCCGACCTGGCCCTCTGAGACCTCCGCGGCTGCGGAATACATCTCCCTGATGGCAGGTCCACACTGTAATACTGTGGCCCTTGCTGTGCAGAAACCAACCGGGTGAGCAGTTTGTCACAATGGCCGCACCGGGCCCGGGCAGTGACCCCCGTGGTCGGAATCAATCACCGGCAGTCTAGGCACAGCCACTCCTCTCCGTCAATCACCCCCAATGCGAGTCCCCTGCATGGTTCCAACCGGACCCCCGTGTCAATCAGGGTCCGCTCTGGCAACCAGAGCGCTGGACAAATTATAATCCATGGGCACGATCGCCTGGTGTGGTTACCACGGGAATTTACACAGGACCACTATATACAGCTCCATATATTCATCTCCTCTTGTCCTTCAGCACTTCACTTGCTTCAGTCACACTTCTTCCTACAGCACATTACTTGCTTCTCTAAACTCCGGTTCCTCTCTCCTGCACGTTGTTCCAGGCCCAGAAGGAAATTTAGTAGGCCTTCTCCATTCCTCCAGCCTATCTAGCATATGGTGAGCAGATATAAAGGAAATAAATACTGCGCTCCTGGTAAAATCTATATATAATAGCAGCCGGCACTCCAATGGACCAATTGTGAGTGATTAAAGTGAGAAATAGTGCAGCGCTAAAAATGTAGGAAACATCCACATTCACTATATGGATAAATATATAAAACTCAAACAATAAAGTGCAACATAATTAAAGTGCTCAGATATAATGGTAAACAGTCAATTGCCAATGAAAAGTACAAATAAAAATGTGCAAATTGTGCCAAATATTCTAAGTATTGTATGTGTCAGAATACACCTATTAAGTGTCTATATTATAAAGTCCAACAATGAAATATCAGTGTTTAAATCATAAAAGAACACAAGAAACACAAAAATCTTGATTGAAGACAGGTGTGTATCAATATCCACAATTCATAAGCACCATGTAAACAGTGTCTAGTGACAACCACCAATCACTCAGTGTAAATCCACCACCAGAAGCACCATGCGCTTACCAGAGAGTGGAGGATTCACACATGGATAGAATCATAGGTTGGCACCCTACCGTCCAGGACTATGAGTCCTCATACAGGTCTTCCACCTTCACTTATATCCTCCCAGTAGTAGTGTGTAAAACTCCATCAAATGGTTTGGAACAGCATAATGACCAGGGTATTTTCAGCAGTAAGGGTTTCCATAGGTATAATCAGACCATAAAAGAAAAAATAGTCTCCATAGTGTGAAACTGTATAGTTCTTTTTAATAAAAAAGGTTTAAAAACACTTACATCAATGTAGAAAAAAACTGGGCCCATTCAATCATGTAAACCAACTTGCAATGACCAGGGGGGACGTAACCGAACGCATTTTGTCTCCAAAGACTTCTTCTTAGGTGGAGGGGGTGTGTTACCATCTCTCTCTCCCTCAATGGGACTGGATGAAGGGATAGGGGTTAGTTGAGTAATGTGCTTTGAGGGTTGTTGATAGAGGGTCATTTGGCTTTGGTAGTATAAGGTATAGGGTATCGTAAATGGGGTATAAGATCATTCTTGGGATGTTTAAGCTGAGGCATTGCGTGGGGGAATTCCCTGTGGTTTGTTAGAAGTGATGAGGACACAGTAATCTGCTGTTGTCTGGAAGTGGGTCCAGCAAGCCTGTTTGGAGATGAATTTAGTGGGTGTGTCATGGGCGATGCTAATGAGACGTTCCATTTCTGTTATCCTGGCTATTCTAGTCAACCATTCTTTGATTGAGGGGGGTTGGGGGTCCCCCCCAGTGGATTGGAATGCATTCCTTGGCGGTGTTTACCATGTGCATGGTAAGGGATTTAAGATATTTGTTGCTGGCCGAGGTGAAGTGATGTAAGAGGAATTGGGCCGGGGTGAACTCGAGAGTATATGTGGTTACCTTAACGATGATGCGGTGCACCTCTAACCAAAACGTTTGGATGGTAGGACAACCCCAAAATACCTGCAGGAGAGTCCCTCTCTCATGTTGACATCTCCAGCATGTATCCAGGAGTATTTGTGAATGAGGGTGGGTGTGCGGTACAATCGGGTTTGGATTTTATATCCATTTTCTTGTGTGGGGACATTCACAAAACCCTTATGTATGTTCATATAGATTTGTTCCCAGTCTTCAGGAGATAGAGATATGGAGAGGTCTTTTTTCCCATGCAGAACATGCCAGACCTGTGGAGAGTAAGTGGCGTTGGGGTGTTTACATTTGACAGAGGTTCTCGAAAGGAGATAGAGGTCTAGAAACCTTGAACATCCTGTCTAATTCACGAATATAGTTTGGCAGTAGTGTGTAGTTCCATGGAGAGTTTGAAGGGAGTTTGTCATATGGTAAGGAGTTTGCGTTGTGTGAAAAAATGGTGGGCTGATGCGTTTTTGTGTGGCTATTTGTCATTTAGGAAATTGCAATGCAACCCAGGGGGAAAATCACAGTTCGTACGGAGGGAGGTCCAGGTATTGAGGACAAGGGTGTTGATTTGCATGTCTCTTTTAGAAGCATCTGGGTGTTAGACCAATAAGCAGATGGAGACGGGTTTCGGTTGGGATATGTTTCGGAGGTATCCAGGGTAGAGAGTGGAGAGGTTATGGAGTAAAAGAGGCCTCGAGAGAGACCCAATCTTTATATTTATTATGGATGTTCCAGTCTATGATTCTGGTGAGTTGGCAGGCGCGATAATAGTTTTTAATGCCTGGTAGGCCTATCCCTCCTTTTTGCTTGGGTAAGGAGAGGTAAGGAGAGGTGTGAGTAGCTGATTCTGGATCTTCGGTTCCCCCAGAGCAATCGAGTGCATAGACTTTTATAGCTTTGGAAAATGGTTGTTGGAATATGAATTGGTGCTGCTTATAAAAAAAAGAGGAGGTGAGGAAGGGCATCCATCTTTAAGATAGCTGCTCTGCTGAACCAGGAAAAAAATGGGCTTGTTCCACAGTTTGAAGTCGTTGGTGAGGTTTTGTAGGATGGGTAGATAGTTTTTGCTGTATACATTTTTGAGGTGTCGAGGGAGTTGAATTACTAGTAGATATGTAATTTCCTCTTCCTGCCATTGGAAAGGGAAGTTGACCATTTGGTTGGGAAGGGAGACATTCAGTGCATAAGATTTGAAAGGTTAGATATTAATCTAAATTGGCAGAATTGTGCTAGGGGGTTGGGAAGTGAAGCGTGTGGTTTAGTGAGAAAGAGGAGGATGTCATTGGCAAATGACGCTAGTTTGTATTCTCTGTTGGGGGTTTGAACCCCCTTGATATTTGGGTTGTTTCTGAGGGAGCGTAAGAGTGGTTTTAGGGTAAGAATGAACAATATTGGGGAGAGGGGGCAGCCTTGCCTCGTGCCATTGTGGATGGGGAAGGCATTTGACAGGAAGCCGTTAACTCAGACTCTAGCGATTGGGCTGGACTAGAGGGCCATTATAAAGCTTAATAGACGGCTGCCTAAGCCTATGGACCGAGAACTAGAGTTGAGCGAACACCTGGAAGTTCGGGTTCTGCTGGTCCGTCCGAACTTCGGGACAAAGTCCGGGTCCGGGTCCGGACGGAACCCGAACGATCGCACGGACACCAAGGCAGGCCTGGGCCTGGGCCTGAAACAGGGCTTCAAGCCTGCCTGGTCGTCTTGGGCTTGAAGGTCCACAAGCGAGTTGAGATCAAGAGCCAGGTATCCGAATCCGTCGGCAGATAATTCGAAATATTACCGGGAGATCAGGTCGGGTTAGCGATCTCAGACTCAATTGCCGAAGGACAGTTTACGGAAGGGGTAGGTGTTACCGTGCTCCGTTCCGACGGGGGAGAGGGGTTATAACAAGTAAGAATGGGATTTTGGTGAGAATGCGAGGGAGTCTTTGTTGGGTTTATAGTTCCCCCAAGTTTGGGGGTTGTCTCTTATGTTTGATCGCAGTAAACGGTTA
>BLSH010291950.1:311730-338926 GCA_018402905.1 Glandirana rugosa | reverse complement strand
AGCATGTCTTCAGACCTAAACCCTATTAAGCATCTGTAGACAGTCCTGGAGGAGCGCAAAGTATCGAACATTCACCAGCTCTGTGATGTCAGCATGGAGTGGAAGAGGACTCCAGTGGCAACATGTGAAGCTATGGTGAAAATAATGATGGCTACACAAAATATTGACACTTTGGGCCCAATTTGGACAATTTCACTTAGGGGTGTACTCACTTTTGTTGCCGGCGGTTTAGACATCAATGGCTGTGTGTTGAGTTATTCTGAGGGGACAGCAAATTTACACTGTACACACACTACTTTACATTGTAGCAAAGTGCCATTTCTTCAGTGTTGTCACATGAAAAGATATAATAAAATGTTTACAAAAATGTGAGAGGTGTACTCACTTTTGTGAGATACTGTATGTGTTGAGATAGTAGTCTCTAATTCTCTATCTCACACAAATGCGGTATGAAAACCACCTCATGCTGCACACAGCTGTCACCACTAGCATCTTACCTCAATTCTGAAAAAGGAGAGGGCATTCTTGAAGCAAGCAGGTGTGGGGGAAAAAGACTGAAGCTGCTGCTGCTGGCTAAATGGATCTCTGCCATAGCTGACTATAATCGGGTGAGAACTCAGAGAAGCAAAGAAACCCAAAACCTTCTCCCTGGGAGAGTGAGAGGTGTTATCTGGATGCCTGGTGAGATCAGACTGTACTGGTGAGCATTCTTACCGCTTGTGAGGAAGGAAAGGAGGGACTGCCTCAACAGGATTGAAAAAGAGATATCACAGCAAATCCTATGCCTGTTTGAGCACTTGAACTGAACCAGAGTAAGTGTCTCTGAACAGGGTGACCTGGATCTGTTACGAGACTAACATTGCAGAAGTAAATCTGTTGTCTGCTGTGAAATTATGTGCTTACTTCAATGGCCCTAACTTTGCCAGCCAATAGTTCTCTATTAATTTTCATCAGTCACTGGCCAGTGGGATAAAACTGGGACTGTTATATCAAGTTAGGACTTTCTTTTTATACTGTTGCTAGATAAATGCAGTTCAGTTCTGTAATTATTGTTAGGCTAGGTTCACACATATACGGCTCTGCGAGGCATGTTATGCATGGGCATGGCAGCCCATTCATTTGAATGGGCAGCCATGCCTCCCAAAATGCAGGGAAAGGGTCCATGCAGCGTTGTAGAAATTGCAGCCTGCACAGGAACCAAAAGTGCAGTGCAGTTCCCAGGGCAGGTGTGAATTCCAGTGGGTGCAGTTGCCATTATGATTAATGGCACCTGCATGCATCCATTGCGTGCTTCTGTGCTGGTGGTTATGGCTGTGGGAACAGGAGCGGACCCGCAGTATTAAGCACCCTCACTGATTTGAACCTAGCCTTAGTCAGAATACTGCAGGTGTTTAACTATCTCTTTCGGAGTAAAGTTATTGTCTTTTTGTTTGTATTTAAAGTGGTAGTAGTCTGCTGTCTTTTCTTTTTTTTGGGGCCCCCAGGTGGATTATGCCATAATATGCTAGTATGCCCAGTATATTAGCACATTATAACAGACTTACTGTACCTGTCATACCGAGCTCTCTAGCGATGCGCTGTAAAGGAGCCAGCGGGTCCTGGGCAATTCCATCTTCACCTGGTCTTCCTTCTGGGATCCGTGCCTTTGGTCGCTTGATTTGCCGAGCCGCGATGATGTCACTCCCATGCATGTGCACAGGAGTTACATTGCAGTGGCACAGATCGGGCCGTAAATGTTCACTGAGCTGCGCATGCATGGCTCAGTGTACATGATGGCTGACAGGCAGGAGGAAGCATTTTTGACAGAAGAGACCGATAGGGTCTCTTCTGTCATAAATATCCTGTCTGTCAGCAAATTTTTTGAAAACAAATTTTACTACCACTTTAAAAGTACACTTTCTTACCCTCTCCAGTTTTAGGTTATGTGTGGCCTAATACATTCTCTAAAATAGCTTAGGGTGCATCTGTAATTGCTGAATAAGCGAGGTGTGTCATCTTCAGGTGTACAGAGAGTGTACCAGAGGTAGCATTATACATCTAACTTTCTTTGCTTTGCTTCAATGTGTCTTGAGCTGGTCTGTTTTATTTTCTCAATGTGTACCTATCTGCTACCCACCACAGACATAAATCTGAATTTTTGTCAATAACCTTTGAATGTTTGAGCAATGAGGGTGGCACGGTGCTCAGTATGACTTTCCCCATTCCCTCCACACTGTTTGGGGCATGTCAGATCTCATTATTGTCACAAAGCCTGCCACTAATAAGGTGAATAAGCATACATTTCCTATCAATGCTGGCAAAAGGTAGGACAGTGGCAGAGCTGTTCAGTAGCTTCTGCCTGTGTGCCTTTAAATCATTTTTATAGTCACTGGCTTCCAAAAAGTAGCTTTCAAAGGTGCCACTGGGAAATGTGAGGGGCAGAATGGACTGGAAGATTAGGACAGGAGGTTGCATGTCTGTACTGTGCCGTAACGCTTTTCTGTTTGTCCCACTGAACCATGTGGTGATGTTTCATGTGAGACATGAGGGCAGGCATCCCTAAGTGAGAACCAGGCTGCCCTCTGTGTATCCTCAGTCACCAGAGGCTGAAAACTGTCAATAACTTATTCTCTGCCTGGCAGGAAAAAAAGGACCACGTGGTAGAGGTGCGTAGTATTACCCTGGCTAACGTGCTCAGTGCTGACGCCTCCAATACCTGAGTATGTGCTGCTAGATGCTCAAGTGCTGCTGCCTGCTTTAGCTGGTGGACCCTTTTCTCTATCTCTCTGGTGGTCTTGTTGGACCTGCCTATTGCACTACACTACATATAATAACTCCCTCTCTGAATTGCTCAGATCCTCAGGTGATGAGGTCCAGGTTCTGTCTCTCTCATCTTAATCACTAGATTTAGAACCCCAGATCTTTACAGACAGCCAGAGGTGGAACTGCCCCATCATAGGGCTCAAAGTAGACACATGAGGCTCACATGTCACATCCTTGCCCTGCTGCCCTGTACCCTGGATAAGGTTGGGCAGGGAGCCTGGCTGATTCTCCACCAACAAGTTTTGATCATAAGAAGCCATTGCTCCCCTACCTGAGGTGATTTGTAGCCATGTCTAACAGGTGGAATCTTCATTCTATCCACCCACCTGGGAGGACAAAGTGTGCACTAGGCATAGCAGCATATTTCTATTATATTTTTAATAGTTTCTAGAAATAAATAACTAAACGACAGCCCATAAACTTAAATAAAGGGTACACAAACAAATTTAAAATACAACTGAACAAAGTAAAATACTGTAAAAAAAATCTAAATAAAACTGAAATGATTTAAAAACTACCCTAAATTCATTGACTCATTAAAAAAAAAAATAAAACAACAAAAAATACAGCTGCAATATGTTTCACAATAAAACAACATAATGACTGCACTGTACTCCGATGTAATGTTAGTACGGTCACTGGACACTTTGTACAGCATATCATGCCTTGTGACAGGGATGCCATTCATCAAATTGCAGCACAGCAGGAGCCAAAAAACAACTGCCTAAACTACACTAATGTCTTCCTTCCCTCTGTAATACCACTAACTATTTTCTCACTACCAATATCCACAACATAATGAGGGAGTAAAACTGGAAGCATGGCTTTTTAAGTGGGGGGATGGCTGTTTACCAATTGTTTGCTAAAGATGGCTTGATAGGCATCATGGGCTTGCAAAACAACATGAGAAAGTTTTCTTGAAAGCAGACTGTCTGTTAAAAGTTTGCCAAAATGGAGCAAATGGCAATATTACATGCTGTTTCAGTTGAACTGAACTGAATTTGACATTTTTATAGAATTTTCGCTGCTTACCAGAATCAAACGCAACCCCTAAACCAGGGGTGCTCAATGTCACATGTGGCCTGTGGAGCCCTCTTATGTGGCCCACGATTTCAAACCAGGTAATCACATTCTCATGCGCTGGGATGGTGGGACAGCAAGCCCAGATCACAATCTAAGCATCAGAGTGCATTAAGCCAGCAGCAGAGAAGCAGGTGGCCACGGAGCAGAAGCCACAAAAGCCAATGGTTCCTCTGTAGTGCTGGTTCCTGTCCCAGGCAGAGTGATACCAAGTGCACTTCACCTGGGATCTTTCTAGCAGCCTGAAGAGCAATACCAGCAGAAGCTAGAAGAGGACAAGAAGCTTGGTGTATTAAATAACACAGCATCTAAAATAAGGTTAACAATTAGTAGGCTGCTTTCATACTGATCCATGGGTGCAGTGCAGTGCACCTGCAACTTTCCTGCGGGTTAGCTGCACTGAGCCATAGACTTCTATTAAATCCTGCAGGTTTGGTCCCCTTTCTGAAAGTGTGCCAAATCTACTGAATGCAGGAGTTTTGGTGCGCTTTCAGAAAGTGCTCCACACCCGCAAGATATGTAGAAGTCTATGGCAAAGGGCAGCTAAACCCACAGGAAACTGCAGGTGCATTCTGCTGCACCCAAGGTGTGGGTACACCACAATGCGTCATTGTAAAAGTAGCCTTATAGGGGGCCCAGGACAGTAAGGCCTCATTTACATTTGTGGTTTGGGGGGCAGTAAAACCCCATAGTTGAAATATATTTTTACCACACACCCCCAGCCATTGGTGTTGCATCAGGGGTCGCAATGGGGACCCTGCCCCATGCTCCAGGGCCTCCCTGTCACATTCTGTTTTACACTTGGATAGGAGGGGCAGTGGGGCAGCATATACAGGAACCGATCCTTATACCTCCTGCAACCTCTGAAATAGACATAGAGTCCTTGTAAAAAGTTAACAAAGTCAGTGTTCACACTACAGGGTGGGCCATTTATATGTGTACACCTTAATAAAATGGGAATGTTTGGTGATATTAACTTTCTGTTTGTGGCACATTAGTATATGTGAGGGGGGAAACTTTTCAAGATGGGTGGTGACCATGGCGGCCATTTTGAAGTTGGCCATTTTGAATCCAACTTTTGTTTTTTCAATAGGAAGAGGGTCATGTGACACATCAAACTTATTGGGAATTTCACAAGAAAAACAATGGTGTGCTTGGTTTTAACATAACTTTATTCTTTCATGAGTTATTTACAAGTTTCTGACCACTTATAAAATGTGTTCAATGTGCTGCCCATTGTGTTGGATTGTCAATGCAACCCTCTTCTCCCACTCTTCACACACTGATCGCAACACCACAGGAGAAATGCTAGCACAGGCTTCCAGTATCCGTAGTTTCAGGTGCTGCACATCTCGTATCTTCACAGCATAGACAATTGCCTTCAGTTGACCCCAAAGATAAAAGTCTAAGGGGGTCAGATCGGGAGACCTTGGGGGCCTTTCAACTGGCCCACGACGACCTTTCCTGGAAACTGTTCATCTAGGAATGCTCGGACCTGACACCCATAATGTGGTGGTGCACCATCTTGCTGGAAAAACTCAGGGAACGTGCCAGCTTCAGTGCATAAAGAGGGAAACATATCATCATGTAGCAATTTCGTATATCCAGTTGAATGGCCCCCAAGGTCTCCCGATCTGACCCCCTTAGACTTTTATCTTTGGGGTCATCTGAAGGCAATTGTCTATGCTGTGAAGATATGAGATGTGCAGCACCTGAAACTACGGATACTGGAAGCCTGTGCTAGCATTTCTCCTGCGGTGTTGCGATCAGTGTGTGAAGAGTAGGAGAAGAGGGTTGCATTGACAATCCAACACAATGGGCAGCACATTGAACACATTTTATAAGTGGTCAGAAACTTGTAAATAACTCATGAAAGAATAAAGTTACGTTAAAACCAAGCACACCATTGTTTTTATATTAAGTTTGATGTGTCACATGACCCTCTTCCTATTGAAAAAACAAAAGTTGGATTCAAAATGGCCGCCATGGTCACCACCCATCTTGAAAAGTTTCCCCCCTCACATATACTAATGTGCCACAAACAGGAACTTAATATCACCAACCATTCCCATTTTATTAAGGTGTATCCATATAAATGGCCCACCCTGTAGTGTCATCCACTCTTTCTTTTTGTGACTGTGATTAAAAAGTAGGTAAAAATCTGAGGATTGGTCCCACGGAAAATGATTATCCTGGTTGGTGTTTAAAATCTTCATTATGCTAGTCAAAATAAAAAAATTGAAATTCTGAACCATTTTATTTTATTGTGACCCACAACCAGTTACCAAAACACTTAAGTGGCCCTCACTCTTCATAGGGTTTAGCACCCCTACCCTAAACTGTAATGCATCACAGAGCACAGAAACTGGAAACTTCCTTCTGTGATACTCCGGTGAAATTACCAGTTTAGGGAATAGTTACCCTACTGCCTTGTGTACAGAGCATCATGACGTCATCCAGCCCCTCCCCTGCACATTACGCCACAGGGTCATGTGGCTTCATCAGGGAGAATTCCCCCTGATGAAGCCACGTGACCCCATGGTGTAACAGAAAGGGGAGTGGCTTGATGACGTCACAGCGCTCTGTACACTAGGCAGTGGGGTAACTATAATCCCGGAAAAACTGTTTGATACTGCTGTTGGACGTATATTACAACTGTATATGTTGGAAAAGTATGGTATGCTTCAGCACCTGTTAAAAGTGAGTGTATGTCTGGACGTTTTGGGGAGTAATAAATTGTTTTAAAGGATAAAGCACTATGTTTGGTGGTTTATCTTTCTCTATGTGCGGCTGAGTGGAGATATTGAGTGGAATAAGCACATTTAAAGAAGCACACAGAGGTATAGAGGAGTATCTGTGAAGATCATCTGTCTGGGAAAGTTCCAATAAGTCCACTATGTGGACTAGTGTTTGTTTAGTGACCATACTTAATTGTACGGTCATATATTCCAAGTCAGAGCACACCTGGTAGAGGGTGTTCATGTCACTCATAGTAGTATTAGCATGGAGTGGTGGTGATTAAAGAGAAAGTCAACATTGACAGAACGGAGAACTTTGATTTGATCACACATTAATGCAGTATTGGGACTTTTATGCTAATGATATTGTTCACATGATTGTACTATATGTGGTAATATATTGTGAAGAGTAACACTGGTTGATAATAATTTAGGAAATGCATTTGATGTAGTTCAGATGAGTAAGTGTTCCTCAGATCCTGAGAGTCCATGGACAAACAAAAAAGGTGTTTTAAGTATATTTAAAGCCAAAACTTTATGCTTTAGCTTTGTAGCTGTGGGTGAAGTAGAAAAGGGTTAGATCCCATTTTTTAGAGGCCCACCTATGACATCCAGTACCAGAGCCACTATTGCTACTACCAATGCTTTAAGTAAGACAATCCCAAACCACCGACCCAAACAAGCAACAGTAGTTATCTTCAGCGTAGTAGACATATTGCTTTGTTTGTTTTTTTTAATACATCTTACTTCTCTATACTCTCTTACTCCAGTATTACATGGACTTCAGCATGTAAATGGTAGTATGAAAAACAGTATGTACAACATTTACAAAGCGTTTGAAAAGTTTCAGGAAGCTTCAGGCTACTTTCCTAAAGCCTCCAAAGCACCCTACAGCTTAAGTTTAGGGATGTTAAACAAAGATTTTAATGAGTGGAGACTGTCAATTTAAACAAGCTGTTAGCAAATTTTCAGGCATCTTTAAGAAGCACTGATGCTTGTTGAAAGACTGAGGAAGTCTGTTAACAGTTTGTTTAAAGTGATAGTTGGGATTCCCATTGAGATCTGGGTTCAATATTCCCAAATAGTAGCTGAAGGGTTCATTACTGGTATATTTGGTGTATCCAGGCTGATCTAATACTACCCATTCATTTTACATGCACTGACATTTATTCAATTCAAATATGTATCTTTATGAATGTTTCACCTTTTGGTGAACCTGAGTATATCAATGTTGCTTTTATTATTATAAATGTGTAGCAAGGTGCTTGCCGGGAGAGAGAGAGAGAGAGAGAGAGAGAGAGAGAGAGAGAGAGAGAGAGTGAGAGAGAGAGAGACTATAAAGACACTGTGCTGCAGCTGCTTTGTGTGCCTATACAAGACTCTTATACTGGCTTTCAATGCCCATTTAGCGTCCATCCAGCAGAGGGAGCCAGTGGGCATGAAGAAGGTTTTGATGAGAGCAGAAGAGTAATTGGACTGATGGACTACAACTCCCAGATATAGACTCTTAACAGGAAGGGAAAGGAGATGCTTTCTCCCAGGCTTAAGAGGAGAAAACTTCCTCTTGCTGGAGAGGACTGTAGAGTACACATCTCAGCTGCTGTCACCCAAGCATCCAGAACAGAGTTTGCTGCATGTGTAGGAGTGGTGAGCAGCTGCTTGTGGTGTTTGATTTTACTGCTGATAGCAGACTATGTAAGAAAGGGACTGACCATCTAGCATCCTTGAATCGTTACATGCAGATTTTTAAAGGGGACGGTAAAAATGTGCACCACCTTAAAGACTGGGCCCCACTGATTAGCCGGCTGAACAATGCAATTCAGGACCCATATACATACCAGCTGCTCCACAGGGACCCTGAACTTAGCTACTAATATTCAAAGGTATCTCTCCTCAAGAAGGGTCTTGAGTAAGAGAGCTTCATTGAAATGTTGACAATGAACACTGCTGGTTTCATCTACCTCCTCTGCAAGACACGTGAGTGCCTCTATACTAGTTTTGGATTTGTATAAATTTCTTTGCGGATGAACACTTAGGCATTTACCTCAAACATAGAATGCTGTGGCTACTCTTGGGACTGTTATACATTGCAATATATATACAGAGTGCACTCTGAGACTTTTACTAACTATTGACTGCAGAGGAACTACTGTGGGATTTTCATTGCTGGTAATTAGAGTTGAGCGAACACCTGGGCGTTCGGGTTCTGCGGGTTCGGCCGATCTTTCCGGAAACGTTCGGGTTTGGTACCGAACGTCATCCGAACTTTACCCCGGACCCCGAACCCCATCGAATTTAATTGGGACCCGAACTTTTCGGCACAAAAATGACTGTAAAAAGTAATGCATTAAAAAGTAATGCTGGATGAGATGTTATAGATCTACAATCTGTCCCTCAAAGCAGTAGTAGTAATCTCTACCTAGTTAGTTATTATCACTGCAATCTGTCCCTCACAATCTGTCCCTCACAGCGCCGGCAGCATCCTCTCCCTACACTAACCTAAGAGCATGTGACATGCAGCACTGTGACTCCAGCCTCATATAGAGGCTGGGTCACATGATGCACTGGCCAATCACAGCCATGCCATTAGTAGGCATGGCTGTGATGGCTTCTAGGGAAAACCAGTGAAACGCTTGTTGATTGGCTGCCCTGCAGCTATTCAACATACTTGATAAAATACCAGAACCCAGAACCTGAACCCGAACTTTTTCTCAAACGTTTGGGTCCGGGTTCGGAACACGGACACCCGAAAGTTTGGTACGGACCCGAACGTTACAGTCCGGGTTCGCTCAACTCTTCTAGTAATACTATTCATTACTGATGCCTTTTATTGTTAGGTTAATCTTGCTTTAGTAATATGGTGATTTAGACTACTATGCTGTAACTTAGCAGTTACATCAGTTAGTTTACTGAGAGCAAACAGTTTCTTTTACCTGCTCTTTGATATTTGTGCATTGCTATTTACTTTTGCCTTGTGACAATATACTTGCTTTACTTACAATTAAACAGTCTGGTGCCTATTTTCTGATACCCCAACATAGTTGTGTGTAGGATACTGATACTTGTGCTCATGCACATAGGATGCTTTTACAGCTGCTGGTAGGGGCGTCTGACATTTTTTTAACTGCCTGTAAACGCCCCTCCATGTTACCCTATATGTTTATGCACACATAAACTGTCAGAGGCATTTGGAGGCATAAACGTTTAGGGGCAGTAGAAAAAAATGACAGCCTGTGCTTCCAGGAGCAGTAAAAACGAGCTGTAAAATGAAAAATGCCCAAAAATGTCCCTAAACGCTGTAACAAGCTGTTAGCTGCGTTTAGCCGCGTTTGCCGTTTTTACATTATTGGGAGTGTTTTCACTGAAAAAAAAGCCAAAAAATACTAACACCAAAAAACGCCCATAAACATTTTTAGTGCTGCTTTTTTTCTGGCAGTAGAGCTGGCGTTTTTAAAACATCCTGTGTGCACGAGCCCTTACTTAACCAAGTGTGCAGAGGGGGCGAGGCTGTCCCTAGAGTTGTGGCAAAGAACAAAGAACCCGTTATGCCAAATGGCTCCTCTGGGGGTGAATACTACAAATGGAACACCAACTTTTGGTCTTTTTGGTGCAGTAAAAATCACACTTTTTAATAAAATTGTAAAATAGTACAAACAGAATAGATGTGGTCAAAAGATAGCCAGGGTTCGGTAACCAGAGCGGGTAGTCGGAACTAGCCAGTAAAACAGGAATCCAGAGATCAGCGTAGTCAGAGGCAGCAAACAGGATCGGGATCCAGAAGGGAAGTCAGCTAAGCAAAAGTCTTTAACAGGAAAACACAGCAGAGTATCCGGATATGTTGACCAAGGCGAAGGCACAGGAGATCTGATCCAGGCGGTTTAAATAGCCAGCAAAGCTGACTGATGAGCAGGATATGATCATCAGGTGAGTCACTGTGGAATGATGAGTACTGGCAATTAACCAACAGCTGAGCAGTCTGAGCAATAAGAAGGGAGGGCTGAGCCCAGCCCTGACAAATCTGAGTGTAAGAAGACTGCTTTCATCAATTATAAATAGAACAAGTGCCTTTGCAAAGTCAGAAGAGATTTTCTAACAGCAAGGCTAAATTGACTGCACATACCCATTCAACATTGGTATCTATTTATCAATCTAGTTTGGGGTATTATGTAGTCATTGATTCTGTTGCACCAATTGGAATCTGATATAGGGGATTTCAAATGATTAATGCTGATTGCATTGCAGACAGCAGTTTGTCTTATGAAATTATGAAAAAAACTTCAGCGCCTAGGAACAATTAACATATACACAAATGCTGTGATCATCAAGAGATTTGATTAGTATTGCCAGTTAGAGCCAATCACTCTAAGATACCCCCAGAGGCACCTCTGAGGGTTACCATGCTGCAGCAATACAATGGCTGTTGCCGTCTACCGTGGAAAAAATAATTATATATAATCACCGAGCTGGGTATTAGGAGCGTCAGCTATAGAACAAATAATAACCACATACATATATGTCCTCAAATTTGAGGAAACCCTAAACAATAATAAAAGTCACTCTGTAGGTAAGTCCATATGGCTTTCAATGGTTGTACTGTCCCCACAATAGGTGAATAAAAAAGTGTTGGTGCTCAGAAGACCACAGGTGCTGCAACCGTGTAAAGCGTGCCCCACATGGATGTACACTCACCCTTCCTCCAGCGACCAACTATCTCTAGTATGGTCTGTAAAGGCTCTTGGGGAAGTGTATTGGACCCCTATATAGATTCCTGCTCCCCGTGTCTCCCGCCTTTTACTCCAATGGAAATGTTACCATGTAGATGGAGAGAAAAAAACCTTCCTGATGATGGCCAACAGTGATAGGCTGACAGTAAGTGGATAAGTAGCAGACGGTCAGTGTAAGGGACCATAGACCAATCCCATCCCAATGTATCAGTATGGAAAAAATATATAGGTAAACAGAACTCAACTCAACATAGTATGTACCTAGGGACTTTATATGGATTGGTATTGGGTCCAAGTGAGCACAACATGTTTGTACTTAAAAACAAAGCTTTATTACATGCATGTTTAAAAACATACTTGATACAATCGTATCTAAGCTTGTCACCAATATACAAAATATATGTCTACACATTTAGTCATACATAAAACCGGATAAAGGTGGAATGAGAATCAACGTTTCGCAATTTTCATTGCTTCTTCAGGATTTATTCCACTTTTCATAGTTATCTATTAATCAAACATAATCCATCAGTAATATTTCATACATCATTGTGCAGAGATTTCACAATATTACATTGCATTTGTGCTCACCCCTCTTCACTCGATATCCTAGCAGGGCAGCGCCACACAGAACAGCTAGAACCCGGTAGATCCCTGCAAACCCCCACAGGTAGGTAGCACCAGGTCCACCTCTGGATGGGTACTTGGGCTAACCCTCAACACCAGGGAATCTCTTCAGTCCGAGCTGAACATCTACAAGGAAAGCATTTGGCCATTCAAAGGAAGGCATCTCCATGACATAAGTGTGTATGTGCAACATTCAGGGATACAATTCAAGTCAGATCTTCCGTCATTCTCTAGCCCCCGTGTATACACGTCCTGCAGAACGGGAGCTCGCAGCGCGGCCACGCGGTGCGCTGCGGCTGGATCCTGTGATCATTATGATCACAGGATCCAGCTGAGCAGAGATCGGGATATGGGCGCAGTGACTGGCCCTCCCGATCATGTGACGGCTGTGTCCAATCACAGCCGTCACATTGTAAACAGAGACGAACCTCTCTGTGACAGTTCTCCCCCCGCCGAGCTCAGTGAGAGCTCAGTGCGCGGGGGGGGGGAGGGGGGGAGCTGCAGCTATGTGACAGCATTCTGCATGATGAGGATTTCATGCAGAAAGCTCTCACAGATCGCCCCCCACACAGTGCACCAAGCACACTGATACCCCTGTCCCCATACGCATAAGTGTCCCCATAAAACAGTCCCCAAAACATCTGTATGTCCCCAATCACATCTGTCACCATACACAAAACATCTGTCACAGTCCCCAAAACATCTGTATGTCCCCAAAGCATCTGTCACAGTCCCCAAAACATCTGTATGTCCCCGTCACATCTGTCACAGTCCCCAAACATCTGTATGTTCCCGTCACATGTGTCACCATACACAAAACATCTGTATGTCCCCGTCACATCTGTCACAGTCCCCAAAACATCTGTGTGTCCGCCAACACCAAATAAACTCAGATTTGGGTTATTTTTACCAAAGAAATGTAGCAGTATAATTTTTGGTCAAAATTTATGAAGAGAAATTACTTATTTGCAAAATTATATAGAACAGAAACGAAGAAAAATGCATTGTTTTTGAAAATTTTCAGTCTTTTTTTAATTTATAGCGCAAAAAATAAAAAACCCAGAGGTGATTAAATGCCACCAAAAGAAAGCTCTATTTGTGTGAAAAAAATGATAAAAATTTCATATGGGTACAGTGTCGCATGACTGCGCAATTGTCATTCAAACTGCAACAGCGCTGAAAGCTGAAAATTGGTCTGGGAAGGAAGGGGGTTTAAGTGCCCAGTATTGAAGTGGTTAATTAGCATAAACTAATGACTGGCAGTACTGAAATAAGACATGATACTTATCCCACGTATCTAAGTTTTTGAAAGCAAACCTATGCAAATACAGTGAAAAAATACATATACATTTCATGCAGGTAGTGCCCCATATAAGAATAATAATCAGGACTCAAGAGCTGCAATGCAAGAATACTATACACACAGCCATCATGTTACCCAATGGTATATGAATGGAAGCTTTAAGAAAATCTGTTTGGAAACTGTTTAGGCAGCTAATGTAAAGTAAGCATCTTAGACATGTGAGTGATTTGCTAACCTAGTTGATTCCTTTCTCTGGCTAAATGAAAAGAAAAAAAATACATATCTATGGCCAGCTTAACTGCTTTTTTAGCCATTTATCCATGTATTCAGGAAGATTTAGTAGTACAAATGAACAAGAGGAGGGATAACTTATGGTATACTTGCACTTCCATGCCACATGTACATGCAGATGTCAGCACTCAGATCTGTCCCCATGGAGGAAGATATTTACAGTGCCTTGAAAAAGTATTCTTACCCCTTAAAATTTTCCACATTTTGTCACTCTACGAGCAAAAACATAAATGTATTTTATTGGGATTTTATGTGATAGACCAACATAAAGTAGTGTGAAGTGGAAGGAAAATGGTAAATGGTTTTACAAATTTTTTACAAATAAATATCTGAAAAGTGTGGCGTGCATTTGTATTCAGCCCCCTTTACTCTGATACCCCTAACTAAAATCTAGTGGAACCAATTGCCTTCAGAAGTCACCTATTTAGTAAATAGAGTCCATCTGTGTGCAATTGAATCTCAGTATAAATACAGCTGTTCTGTGAAGCCCTCAGAGGTTTATTAGAGAACCTTAGTGAACACAGAGCATCATGATAGCCAAGGAACACACCAGACAGGTCAGGGATAAAGTTGTGGAGATGTTTAAAGCAGGGTTAGAGTATAAAAAAATATCCCAAGCTTTGAACATCTCCGGAGCACTGTTCAATCCATCATCCGAAAATGGAAAGAGTATGGCACAACTGCAAACCTACCAAGACATGGCCGTCCACCTAAACTGACAGGCCGGGCAAGGAGAACATTCATCTGAGAAGCAGCCAACAGGCCCATGGTAACTCTGGAGGAGCTGCAGAGATCCACAGCTCAGGTGGGAGAATCTGTCCACAGGACAACTATCAGTCATGCACTCCACAAATCTGGCCTTTATGGTGGAGTGGCAAGAAGAAAGCCATTGTTGAAGCAAAACCATAAGAAGTCCCGTTTGCAGTTTGCGAGAAGTCATGTGGGGGACACAGAAAACATGTGGAAGAAGGTGCTCTGGTCAGATGAGACCAAAATTGAACATTTTGGCCTAAAAGAAAAACACTATGTGTCACAGAAAACTAACACTGCAAATCACCCTGAACACACCATTCCCACCGTGAAACGTGGTGGTGGCAGCATCATGTTGTGGGGTTGCTTTTCTTTAGCAGGGACATGGAAGCTGGTCAGAATGATAGGAAGATGGATGGAGCCAAATACAGGGCAATCTTAGAAGAAAACCTCTTAGAGTCTGCAAAAGACTTGAGACTGGGGTCACCTTCCAGCAGGACAACAACCCTAAACATACAGCCAGAGCTACAATGGAATGGTTTAGATCAAAGCATATTCATGTGTTAGAATGTCCCAATCAAAGTCCAGACCTAAATCCAATTGAGAATGTCTGGCAAGACTTGAAAATTGCTGTTTACAGACGCTCTCCATTCAATCTGACAGAGCTTGAGCTATTTTGCTAAGAAAAATGGGCAAAAATTTCTCTAGATGTGCAAAGCTGGTAATGACATACACAAACAGACTTGCAGCTGTAATCGCAGCAAATGGTTGTTCTACAAAGTATTGACTCATGGGGACTAAATTCAAATGCATGCCACACTTTTCAAGTGGGATTCAAGTCCAAATTTGAAAACCATTCATCATTTTCCTCCTACTTCACAATTATGTGCCACTTTGTGTTGGTATATCACATAAAATCCCAATAAAATACATTTACGTTTTTGGTTGTAACATGACAAAATGTGGAAAATTTCAAGGGGTATGAATACTTTTTTCAAGGCACTGTAGCTGATTATACACTTACAGTATGTTCAAACAGTTCGGCGTAGTCCTAATTTGCTGTGCCCATTGAACATCCAAATAATGCTGCATTTGTCCCTTCTGTTTCTATAAGGTGCACTTTAGAATGTACATATTAACCAGTTGCCGACCGCCTGCCGTGGCTTGATGGCGGCAACTTTGCAAACCGCCATCACCTGACAGCGGCTGCGAGATTGCGCTCATCGTTTTATGGGGGAGCCAGGGAGCAGGTAGGGGGACTCAATGTCCGCCGGCTAACCGCGATCGCTCCCCCGCAGTGACAGAACGGAGGTCCGTGTATGTAAACAATGGATCTCCGTTCTGATAGGGGAGGAGTGTGATCGTAGGCTTCCTGTATATAGGAGCCGCGATCACTCTCCTCCCCCACTCAGCCCAGCCTCCACACAGTTAGCAACACATACCAGGGAACACAGTTAACCCCTAGAGCACTATTTACTATTACTATTTACAGCCCTAGCGCTGCCATTACTATTAAAAAATTTAAAAAATTAAAAAAACTCATAAATGAATTCTTATTGTACGTAAACACGGCAACTTTTGCGCAAACCAATCAATATACGCTGATTGCAATTTTTTTAACAAAAATATGAGGAAGACAAAACTGATGAATACATTTGTTTTTTATATATTTTTTTGGATTTGTATTTTAGCAAAAAGTATAAAATATTGGGTTTTTTTTTTTGCAAAATTGTTGCTCTTTTTTTGTTTATAGCGCAAAAATAAAAATTGCAGAGGTGATCAAATACCACCAAACAAAAGCTCTATTTGTGGGAAAAAGGATGTAATTTTTGTTTGTGTACAATGTCGCATAACCGCGCAATTGTCAGTTAAAGCGACGCAGTGCCGAATCGCAAAAAGTGCTTTGGTCCTAAAGGGGGAAATCCTTCCGGGGCTGAAGTGGTTAACATTTTACTTACAAATTAAGCTAAATACACAAAAGAAATGTATATAAGGTAGCCATGAATATGTATTTCTGTTAATTCAGTCCTGGGATGTACACAGCCTCAAAGAGTACAGTCCTGTCCTGGCAGGGCAGGGGACCTGATTTTTCTTCACTGCAATTCAGTAACACATACTCTACAGGTCTCTTCCCTTCCCTTATCTTGTGACTGGCGAGTAAAAGGAGAAGCAGCAGACTGATGAGCTAATCTCACTGTCACTCTTCTCTTTCCTTGCACCTCAGCATGCTCCTTGCACATCAGCACAACTGATTGGCTTCCTGTGTTGTTACTACATACCCCAGTCTGAGCTCAACTGTACAGGGAACTACAAGAGACTGATACCAAGTCAAACTCAGGTACCAACACTGTTTAAGGATGAAATAATAAATGTAATAATAAATGAAATGCTGTATTCCTTTGTATCTTTGATTTCTGCCTGGAGTTATGGTTTAAAAGTGTAGCACCCCCAAAGTGTAGGCATTTTTTGGTGAGGTCTTTTTGCTAGGAGAGGCAAAATTTAGTCAGGCCTGACTGTAGGTGTAGGCCTGAATGTTTTGATCTGGGTTGGGGAGTGGCTCATGGAGTGGCTGGAGATGGAAGAAAGGAACACCCCTTGGAGTTTCCTCTCCTTTGAGCAGAGAAGGCTCTTGAATGGGGGATGGATGAGGAGGTGTCACTTCCTAATGTATGACAAAGAGCCCTGACCAATCTACAGTCTGGATTGGCAGGGGGCAGGCCTCCTTAAATACAACGGTCTGCCAGCAGGGGGGAGGAGACGTTGGATGGAAGTGTGGAGAATGTAGCAGAGGTGCTGTGGAGGCCTCTACCCGGGAAGGAGCCCCCAGTCTTGGGGGGTTGACCTTGAGGCCTGGAGGCTCGGGTTCCAGCCAGGAGTGGAGTGGATTCCTGGAGCAGCACAAAGGAGTAAGAGAACAGCAGAGGTGCTACAGAGAACACTTTAAAGTATCCACTGGAGGCAGTGAGTGACAGATCCTGGGAGCTGGAGGAAAAGCTGGAGCAGGCTGGGAAAGGAATAGTGGACATTCTGTGGAGGTCTCAGGAGCCAGTCAGGGGAAGGAGTGCCACTAGGAGGAAAGCAGGTCGGTGTGACCTGGAAGAGGGATGGGCTGGAAGTTATAGTCCATCAAAGGCCCAGCTAGCACCAACACACTAAGCTACATTTTGAGGGGTCTTTGACTCTGGCCTGTAACGGATGGTCTGGAGGTCCTGCTTTCAGAGTGCAGGCCTCACCATGTGCTAGCTGCGGTGAAGAGAAAGGAATGGAGTGAGCCTGATAAATTCTCCTTCAGGTCTGCTCAGTGACTTTGGATGTGTGAAATATGGTGGAATTGAGGGCAGCTATAAGGTGAACCACAACTCCCAAGGGAGCACATGGCAACAAAAGAAAAGTATGGCCAAAGCTTTTTTGGTTATGCTTATCTTGTGTGTCAAAGTTGTGCACATACTTGTGCTCTCCTGTGACTCAGAATCAGTTGACAGTGGGCTAAAGCCAGCTGTCTCACCCCATCCCCAGTCCAGTGCTCCAGTGAGTGCTGGAAGGGCAGAGCAGAAAGTGATGGCTGACAGTCTGCTCTGCTCAAAGCTGGCCAAGAACTGAGTGATCAGCAGTCAAGTGATCACTCAGTTTTTGGTATTAGAGCTGGCGGGGGATAGCTGCAGCATCACACCGATGCTGCAGCATGGAGGTGGAGATATATGTTTGTTATTTTAACCACTTGCCAACCTGCTCACAGTAATCATACTATGAGCGGGTGGCAGCTGCATGCTCAGCCATGTACTGGTATGCTGCTGAGTACATGCACACTGACACACCCCCTGGGTGTGAACCCATGACACCCATGTCCAATGGACATAGCAGATCGCGGAGATCAGTAACCAGCCATCATGTGATCATTATGACTGGTCATGGTGATCACATGATTACAATGTAAATGTAGCACTACCCCTGTGAGGATGCTTGACCCCAGTGATTGCCCTGACCTTCCAAGTCACCTGACTCCTCTGACACCCTGGGTTCACACATTTCTGATTGTAACAATGCAGACACCAAACTATGATACAGTAAGCAAATAGTTATTTATTTAATGTTCTGCAATTAGCAGACCAATAAGGTTTAGCATAGGCAGAACTGTGGGTATAGAATTTCAATGAGAAAGGGCAGTTCCGGTCGGACTGGTGGCAATCGGGAGGACATTCTCATCATCCGCAACACAGATCCGGCTGGATCACTGTGTGCAGGGTTTGCGGTTGAGCACCCCCCTTCCTGATCATAGCATCCACAGGAGTCTGCTTCAGAACCTTCCCACCATTTCTACAAGCCTGGTGTCATTCAGATTGGTGAGAGGGCTATTTGCACCCCAAGAGACACGGCATGCAGACACCTTTACTTTACTTCTCTCATTAAAGCCTTATAAAAGAAACATATTTAATTTGCCTCCTGATTGCCACTGGGCCGACCGGAACTGATGGCGGATGCAGCTCTACACTCTCGCCGGAGGCTCCCCTTGCTGCCTAGGCAACAGCACAGAGTCACATTCCTCAGACCGTACGATTTACTGCAACCAGATGAAGGCCTAGGTCCCAAGAGAGCGATCCTATCCCAGCACAGGCTTTATATTACCTCTCCCAGCATTCTGTTCTCCAGCTGGCTGGAACTTGTAGTCCATATCAGTTCAAATTCAGTGTAAACCCTGGTTCTTCGGACTACATGTCCCAAGATTCTTTGTTCCACGCTCAGTTCTTATTAACTCTGCATTCAGGATGTGACAATATAGAGTCCAGGCTGAGCACTAGAGAGCAGCCTCACTGTAGCAAGTACACCTATCACATGCTACCTGAGTCAATCACAGGACCCTGTACCATGTGATTAGCTGTAGGCAATCACAGATCACAATAGTAAGCAAAATAGTCATTGACGACAGCTAAAGTCATTGCTTATCATTACTGTTATGAGCAATAATAGTGTAATAAAAAATCCATGATCACCCCACCCAGAGGGGCAGAGTGTCATTATGGTGACACTGAACTACTCTGATGACTGGGGGGAAAATGATAAAAAAAAGTAAAAAGTTTAAAAAATTTAATAAAAAATGTATTTATGTATTTATTTATTTATTTGTTAAACACTGTCACCAGTCAATATCCCTGGAAAAAAATTGTGACAAAAAATTGCAGCTTCAAACACTCGCCTACTACTAAATAACTTGGACTGTCTACTTTCCAAAAAGGGGCTATTTGAACTGTCCTGGCATTTTGGGGCCTTAAGAAATGAGATAGAATGTCAGTACATCAGGACTGATCAATTCTCACATATATATACAGTATATATACTGTATATACCATAGTTTGTAGAGTCTTGGCTTGGTTCACATATATACGAATTGGATGCATTTTAAACCGCATCCAATTCGCATGACATGTGAATGTGACCGGCTCTCAAAGGAGGGAGCGGCTGCAGTGTGGTTTCAAAAACGGTCCTGTGCATTTATGGGTCCAGTTCAGTTGCGAATTCAGGCAAACATTTGCACCTGAATCGCACTTGGAACAGTGAACAGGAACACACCGGACCCAGGACTGCAAACCACAGCTGCACATATCTGAACCTGGCCTTACTTTCACACAGATTATATGTAGCAGACTACATTTTAGCCTAAATTTATGAAGAAAGATTATATTATTATATAACAGAAATGAAAAAAGTGTTTTTTCAAAATTTTTGGTATTTTTTCACTTATATAGCAACAATGAAAAACCCAGTGGTGATTAAATACCTCAAAAAGAAAGCTCTATTTGTAAAAAAAAGCGATATCAATTTCATTTGCGCGCAGTGTTGCATGACCGTGCATTTGCCAGTTAACCTCCCTGGCGGTATTCCCAAGTGTGGCTCGGGGTGGATTTTCTGTACCAAGAACGGTAACCCTGAGCCACACTCGGGATTGCATTGCTGGATCCAGCCAGTGTTACTTACCTTATCCCCTGGAACCAGTGATGTCCCCCACCGTGTCTGCCGGCTGTGTCCTCTGCCCGATGCCTCTGTGTGCCGGGCTCCATTCCCTGCGAGCGTCGCGTCACATGGGGGCGGAGACCGGTGGCAAATTCAAAAAGTGAAACACACAGCACATACAGTACACTGTAGTCTGTAAGATTACATTACTGTATGAAATCATTTCACATCCCTTTTGTCCCTAGTGGTTTGCCCAGTGCCCTGCATGCACTTTTATATTATATATGTCATTCTTTTTGCCTGGAAACTTGAGAATGTCCATAGCAACCAAAAAGTCTCCTTTTACGTCAAAAGTGGTTTTTGATCAGCTAGAAAACACCGATAGTAAATAAGAATCATTTGCAGAAGTGAGTGATACTGATTTTTGGGGAAATTTATCATCAGAAACTGAAAGTGACGACAGCGACAATTCTGCAACTGAACAAATTTCAGTGTTTTTGGTTTGATTACATTATTGAATACATTTTATAACTATTACGTTATTATTTTTGATAATTATTTTTAGTTATTTATTATATTATAATTTATGATTTTGTGTTTCAAACTTTATCACACCCGGGATGTCTACTAGACTCTTGTTTGGACAGATTTAAGTGAGTTATTCCTAAGAATTACAGGCCTACAATATAAAACGCCAAATTTCCATGCAAAATAATGGTACCGCTTTGAGATGCAAAAATCTGAAATAATCATACCGCCAGGGAGGTTAAAGTAGCACAATGCTGAATAGAAAAAAATGCCCTGGTCAAGAAGGGGTAAAACCTTCCGATGGTCAACTGGTTGACAACCCCAAAAATGTCCTTAAATTAAGAAAACAAAAACAAAACAAAGAAATGTGCAAGTGCCAAGCCAAACAACATGTAAAAATCCTTGTACAACACACTGTCTTTAGAAAAAAGGAAGCACATCTATGTGTATTTATCACAAGAATCTCCAACTCAAGCACCAGTATATAGAATCATGAACATTATAAATTATATATGCATGGACAGTACAATACCTCTCCATGTATACTTCATTGAAACTTTTTTTTTTTTTTTACAAATCAGGCTTTTACTTTAATGATGAACACCTGGTGTGCTTTTATTCCTACATGGTATGTGTATTTAACAATAGTAACGGCAGTTACATCTACCCGAAAACATTCTGTAGCATACATTTGCTGTGCCTGTGTGTATGTGTGCATTGGGGAGCATAGTAAATTCTGTGACAATACAATTTTCTTGTCAGCATACCAGTGTTCATTTTGGCAGCAAATTTCAGTTTAGTTTTAGTCTTAGTCTTCGGTCTAAAATGGCATTTTAGTTTTAGTCCCATTTTAGTCTTCTGTAATTATTTTAGTTTTAGTCTTATTTGGTCAACTAAATCTCCAGTACATTTTAGTCCACTAAAATCATTTTAGTCTACTAAAACTCATTTTAGTCGTCTAAAATCTTGTGGGTGGAGTTAAAATGTAATGCATTATTTAAGCATTTCTCTACAATTTCCAAACTCATTATATTCTGCTGCAGTGAAAAATCAAATATGTAATTATTTATGGTATTGAGGTATGAACATGCACTACAGACCAGTGTTAATTTTTACGTCAAATTTCAATTTAGTTTTAGTCTTAGTCTTTTGAATAAAATTGCCTTTTTTGTTTTAGTCCCATTTTAGTCTTTTGATTAAAATGCCATTTTAGTTTTAGTCAAATTTTTGTCATCTCAATTGTTTTAGTTTTAGTCGTATTTTAGTAGACTAAAATGGTATTAGTTGACTAAACTGTTTTAGTCGAAAAAAATTAACAGTGCTGCATACAAATACTGTGATGGCAAAGCACATATCAGCCCCACTTTTTTTTTTTACTTTAACTGAAATATAAATAACTCAGAATTTGTTTTTGCTGAAAAATGTTTTTTTTAACCCTACCCTAAGGCTGCATTCATACAGGGGCGATCTGACTTCAGGTGCGACTTTGCCAGGTAACTTGGAGGCGATTTCAAGGCAACTGGGAGGCAACTTCAAACTTGACTATGTCAAGCGACTTTGCCTGTTGCCAGTCAGAGAAGGGAGGGAGGGGGTTGCCCTGGATAAATTGTTTTCTTTTAACAGTAAAGTCGCTTCCATTTAGATGGGATATCCAACTTGGAGGCAACTTCTATTGAATTCTATGGGCACAAGTCGGATAGAAGTCGCCTAGAAGTAGTACAGGAACCTTTTCTGAAGTCGTTCCGACTTCAGTAGTGTACATTAAGACGGCTCCCATTCATTTTAATGGAATTTCAAATATCAAGGGACTTGGGGCGACTTGAGGCGACTCAAGTCGGAGCGCTAGTCACCCATGTGTGAATGGGCAGTAATTCAGACATAATCCAATATTTTTTCTAGTGGGAAAATAAAGAAAGGTGATTTTTTTTTTGCCTTTTTTCAACAACCATTTTTTTTTTATTTTACTTGAACATCAAAATTTGCAATTATATTTAGAGCAAAATTGTGGAAAAATATAAAATTGTATAGCAAAAATATGTTTGTTTTTTTGGTAGTTCACCTTTATAAAAATGACTATGCAGTTCACAAACACAATCTCATAATTCTAAACAAATCCAATCTTAACAATATGCATTTATGCTCCTCCCATACTTGTAGGCCATTTGCGTGCGGGGTGAAGCCTGCTCAAATGCTTATGATAGCTTTTACAGCTCCCTCCTATCCTACTCTCTAGTAAACGCTGTCCACATGCACATTGGCGAGAGAGTGTTGCAGCTGCTGAGGTCACCTGCGTCAACAAGAGGTAGCGCTGCCCATGTGCAGAGCTTAAAAGGACCACTAGGGGGCACTCATCCTAAGGACTGGTCCATCTTAGAGAAGAGGACAGGTCAAAGCTGTAAAAACTGAAGCATTTGGGGCAATCTTCAGGCCATAAACAAATGGCCTACAGGTGTGGGAAGAACATTTATTTTATATATTTAATTTCTTTCAGGTACTTATATCACACCATCAATTTACGCAGTGCTTTACATATATATTGTACATTCACATCAGTCCTTGCCCTCAAGGAACTTACAATCTAAGGTCCCTAACTCACATTCACACATACACATACTAGGACCATTTTAGACAGGATCCAATTAACCTACCAGCATATCGTTGGAGTGTGGGAGGAAACAGGAGTACTCGGGGGAAACCCACACAGGCACAGGGAGAACATGCAAACTCCAGGCAGGTAGTGCCATGGTTGGGATCCATGCATACTTTTAAAATGAGATAAGTTTACCATTACAGGAGGGTGTTGATGAACTACATAGCATACTTTTTTCAAAGGTGGACTAACCCTTTAAGAACTTATAGTCCAGTGCAGAGAGTCTGACAGGTCAGAGTCAGCAGAGCAGATGAGCAAGACCCCAGGATGCATCTGTTTCCAGTCAGTCCTGTGATAAGCTGGGAAACAGAATGTTTGAAGTACTACAGCTCTGGAAGTGGAAAGTAGCAAATTTCAATGTGCTGTCTCTTTAGGAAATGGAAAGATGAACACAAAATGAGGGAGACAGAAAGATGAGTAAACAGGAAGCAGCCAATGATGTGGAAGGAATGTGTTACGGGCAGCACGTCTGAAAGAGAGAGGCTTTCTGTAATTTGACTTTCATAATGCTGCACTTAAGTGACATTAGTAGTCTAGGCAAACACAGAGCAGAATGTGGACTGGTATCCATACCCTGGTCTGTACAGTCACTTACCCCCACAACACCTCTCCTTCAGTTTTGCTGTGACATTTTGGGCTACTGAATTGCAAAAGCTCAGCAGGCAGATTAACAAGAAGCACTTAAAAAAGTATATAAGCACATGTCTTTGTGTGAGAGCAATATCCAGCACGTGTATTGATAAAGTTTACAAATTCAATGCGACTGATGCAAGTGAAATGTGCAAACCCAAGTCTTATGACTTGGGTTTTCTTTGGTCAGAATGTAATAATTATCTGTGATTACCGGATCCATATTCCAACAATTATGCTAGGAATAAGAATATATTCCAAATACAACCAAGTGAATCACTAACAATACTGTAGTGACCACTTAAAGGGAGAAAAACATGTAAGCTGTCTTTGCTGACCCTCCTAAAAAACTCATGCTCGTTCTTATTTTAATAGAACCTTGTAACTACCCCACAACAAGTATACATATCCGGATTTCTGACACTTTCTACATGTATTTCCATTGCCAGTGACTCAGAAAGCACTGAGGCCGGAGGATCAGAATAAGAACCAAGCAGCTAGCAACTAGTTTTTTCAGAAGGAAGCCAGCAAAGGCAGGTTACATATTTTCCTTGTATCAGTCATCCTCTGAAACCACGTTAACATTTTCTGGTTACTTATTGTATGTGGCGAGTGGCTACTGCGGATGCATTATTCCCCAAAGGGAAAAGGAAAAGTTATAATTCAGAGGAAAACTACAGTATGTCGCTTTGTGATGCTAGACCATTTAAAAAAAATCATTACTTGTAATGAATAGTGGCCAAATCGGTGTTTCTACATGCCATGTCTGATCAGTGGCGTGGAAGTTCCAAGCAGTGTTCTGCTTGCTGCATTCTTTGTCTGCCTATGACATTGAATCAGGGACATACAATCAGGAGAGGCAGGTGCCTCACCTGCCATGAACATAAAAAAAAAAAACAATCGAGCTTTGAGGGTCGTAGCTTGGCCATCTGGGGTCACAGAGACCCAATTTGATGGGATAGGTAGCCGAAGTCTTACCCCACCACTGATCAAAATTTGGGGCTCCTAGCACCTATGGTTCCGGAGATACGGGGCTCCTTGCGCAACCTGTCAGAAGCTACATACAGCGCGGCCAGTTTAAATACAAGCTGGCACACGCTGTTTGCAGCAGATTGAGAGGATGAGTTCACAGTGCCTCTGACTTCTTGTCAGAGGCACTGAGCTCAATAGACAACTTGGAGCCTTGGACCAATGGTAAAGCACCATTGGTCCAAGCTGTCCAATAAAAATGCTGCAGTGGAGGCTCTCCTCTTACTGCAGTGTAATAGAAGGGGGCATGTGTCTAAAAGACAAATGCTCCCTTCCAGCCCAGCCCCCTTAACTACAAGGAAAAAACATGGGGTTATGAGTATAAGGTTTACCCATAAGCCCATGTTTTTCTCACACAGTTAAGAGTGGTAGGTTGAACAAAGCACCTAAACCTGGCGTAAGTATAGTAACAAGTCCTATTTGTAACCTCAGAACAACCAATAAGGAGACAGCACGCATCCGGGCAAAACTACGTGGCTTGTTCACTAATGCCAGGAGTCTGGCGGACAAGATGGGAGAACTGGAGATGCTATTGTACAAGAAGGATCTAGATTTTGTGGGAATTTCAGAGACATGGATCAACAGCTCTCATGATTGGCTGGCAACCATTCAAGGGTATGCCCTATATCGCAGAGATAGGGAGGGTAAAAAAGCGGGAGGGGTATATCTGTACATCAAAAATGATGCCCAAGTGAATGTGAGGGACGACATCACTAATGGAGCAAGGGAGGAGGTGGAATCCTTATGGGTAGAGCTACAAAGGGAGGAAATCAGGGGAATAGTAATACAGGGTATATACTATAGGCCCCCTATCTCAGTTTGGAATGGCAGCAAGGATGGGAAGTGTCATTATAATGGGGGATTTTAATTACCCAGACATAGAATGGGCAGAAGGAACCACACATTTGTCTAAGGCTCTCCATTTCCTAAATATCTTGCAGGATAATTACATGAGTCAGAGGGTAAATGCACCAACAAGAAACAAAGCGTTACTAGACCTACTGCTTACTAACGATACAGACCTGATCACAGATGCGGAAACAGTGATCACAGGTCAATTATTTTCAGTATAAATCACACAAATAGGAAACATAAGGGGAATACAAAGACACTGAATTTCAAAAGAGCCAACTTCCATAAACTATGCTCCTTGCTAGAAGATATTAAATGGGATAAAATACTGAGAACAATGAACACGGAGGAAAAATGGTTGTGCTTTAAGAGCATATTAAATAAGGGTATTAGCCAGTGCATCCCAGTGGGAAATACATTTAAAAGAGCTAATAAAAGTCCTGGGTGACATAACTACAACATAAAAATGCATATAAAAGCAAAGGAGAAGGCCTTAAAAAAATACAAGGCTGAGGAGTCATCATCAGCATTCCGACTATACAAAGAATGCAATAAGAAATGTAAGGGTAAAATAAGGCGGCTGAGATAGAACACGAATGACACATACCAGAGGAGAGTAAGAAAAATCCCAAGAAATGATTTAAGTATATAAATAGTAAGAGAGGGAGGTCAGATTATATTGGCCCCATAAAGAATGATGAAGGCAATCTGATTACAAAGGATGGAGAGATGGCAAAGGTTTTGAATGTATTCTTCTCCTCAGTCTTCATGAGGGAAATGGGGGGCATCAGTAACCAAAACTGTAATGTTTATCCTCATGACTAGTGTTGAGCGAACCCGGACTGTAACGTTCGGGTCCGTACCGAACTTTCGGGTGTCCGTGGCACGGACCCGGACCCGGACATTTCAAAAATCGTTCGGGTGCACGGTGCCTGTGGGCTTTCAAGCCATGCCTGGGCTTGCAATGTCAGGCCCAAGCGAGTTGTGATCAGTACTCCTATTTGTAATGTCAAAACCAATGACTACGGGGGGTAAAGGGAGTACTTCTGACTCCTCTTCTTATGTAAGTTTTGGAAACGGTAGAGAGGTAGGAAACATTAGTCTAACGGAAGTAGTAAGAAATACCCCGGTTATATTAGACTGGAGGGAGAGAATGATAAATATATGAATTTAGTAAAGAACCCTAAAAAGAATGAGAGGAGACCATACACAGTAAGCACAAGATAGAGTCGGCGGAATAAAATGG
>BLSH010291950.1:269325-304063 GCA_018402905.1 Glandirana rugosa | reverse complement strand
TCCAAATATTTACTCAAACTGACATTCTTTAACAACATAGACATTTCTTCTCTTTTTTAGTCTTATGTCGGCTTCACCAAAATAACAGCAAGTTATAATCAGCTATACAACCTACAATGCCTCACATAAAACAAACACTTGGAGAAACTGTTTATCTCCTAAGGATCTTAAACAAATCTCTTGTGAAGCTCCTGCTGATACTACCGGCTAGCTAAGGACTAATAGCTCCTCCTTGACTTCATACCTTTGTGTTTCCTAGTTACAAGCACTCTTCTGAAATCAAATGATAAGACCTCAAGAACCCTCTAAGATATTGGTCAGAAGCTTATGATAAGGAAAATATGTCTTTTTTGCATGGTACTAACTCAAAACTAAAGTGTGCTTTTAAAAGGAAAATTTAAGTGCTTACTATTTTCACCTAAATCCTTTATTTTCATGATTATAAATGGTTGAAGAAGCCTATAATTTAATGTTTCCTTTAGGTTAGCTTATGGACTGTATTGTGTTTTATCTCTGCCCGTTTTAAGGAGCAGTGCACATATTGTATGTGTAGCTACCATCAGTTTACAATCCATATTTGCATAGAGCCTGCATATTTTGCGGTTGGAAATCAGCACTGTCGTGCTAAAATAGGAATAGCTATTAGGTAGGAATTTCTATAAACACTTGACAACAGTGAAACTTTCCAAATATGTTCAAAAGAAGCTTGGTTAAATAAGCAAAGGTTTCTAAAGGTTTTGCAAGGAAAAGCAGAATGTTTCAAATGTATTTTAACCCTAAAGTTGGCTTAATGCAAACAAAGGGGACACTTGCTTATCTTTAAAGGTCTTATATATTCAGGTATTGTGTTTTTGAAGTTCTACACATCTTCCCTATAGCTGTTGTGCCAATTGTTTTGATGGCCAAGCATTTGGAATGCCTTGTGTTAAAATTAATAAAATACAGAACATACCCAGTAGTCAACCGCTTCAAATTGCAAAAAGATCTAATAAAATCTATACCCAATATTTCGGTAAAAACGGAGGTCTCCATTTCCATACATTTGCAAATATATGAGCAAGTAACTCTGACAGTATTTTGTAAATAGCTAATGGAACATACAATTGTACATCTTCCCTGTTGGATAGAAACTGATCGCACACTTACAGTATCCAAATTGGGCCCAAAGTGTCAATATTTTGTGGGATCACCATTATTTTCCAGCACGGCCTTAACCCTCTTGGGCATGGAGTTCACCAGAGCTTCACAGGTTGCCACTGGAATCCTTTTCCACTCCTCCATGATGACATCACGGAGCTGGTGGATGTTAGAGACATTGCACTACTCCATCTTCCATTTGAGGATGCCCCACAGATGCTTAATATGGTTTAGGTCTGGAGACATGCTTGGCCAGTCAATCACCTTTACCCTGAGCTTCTTTAGTAAGGCAGGGGTCATCTTGGAGGTGTGTTTGAGGTCATTATAATGTTGAAATACTTCCCTGTGGCCCAGTCTCCGAAGGAAGGGGATCATGGTCTGCTTCAGTATGTCACAGTACATGATGGCATTCATGGTTCTCTCAATGAACTGGAGCTCCCCAGTGCCAGTAGCACTCATGCAACACCAGACCATGACACTCCCACCACCATGCTTGACTGTAGGCAAGACACAGTTGTCTTTGTACTCCTCACCTGGTTGCTGCCACACATGCTTGACACCATCTGAACCAAATAAGTTTATCTTGGTCTCATCAGACCACATAACATGGTTCCAGTAATCCATGTCTTTAGTCTGCTTGTCTTCAGCAACCTGTTTGCAGGCTTTCTTGTGCATCATCTATAGAAGAGGCTTCCTTTTGGGATGACAGCCATTAATGGCTGTGTGTTATTTTGAGAGGACAGCAAATTTACACCGTTATACAAGCTGTACACTCACTACTTTACATTGTAGCACAGTGTCATTTCTTCAGTGTTGTCACATGAAAAGATATAATAAAATATTTACAAAAATGTGAGGGGTGTGCTCACTTTTGTGAGATACTGTACATGGTAAAATTGGCCTACCGTATACTGAAATGTGGGGAAAGGCTGACAACTAGGAAAGGACTGACTATTCCCATTCAATAGCATCTTATGATTACTGTAATGAAGTACTGTTTGCTGAAACAGAGGGTGGAAGAGTTTGTTGTGGAAAACGGTTCCATCTATAGAAAGTGTTTTTATAGGCTTGCCATTTGTTTTGGAAGGCATTCAGTTTTCTATTAGTCATCCTGCATTTCCATTACTTCTTTACAAAAAATACTCACACTCCCTCCCTATAGACAATAAATAAAGAGTATTCGGTCACACCCAACACCTCCCCGCTGCCCACTTTTATGAAAACTTACATAAGCAAGCAAAAAACTGTTTGATATTAATTGGGATATTCCATACAATCCCACATACAGCTTTTAATTGCCAGAATATTTTAAGTCTTTGGTCAGATGGGGTACTGGATGCAGAAGCACATACAGCGTTCATGTTATTTGGGTACCACTCCAATTTAGGCCAAGGGAATAAATATATGTCAATGGGCAGGCTTGACCTACATTTGTCACCATAGTCCAAAGCTGTTTTTTGCTCTGTACACTCCCTCAGAATTAGTGGTAGATGGCTCATGGCAAGAGTTTTTGCAACACGCCAAGTATTCCATTTAAGGCTGGGCTCACACCGGATCACGCTCCGTCTCACAGCAGGGGTCCAGTGCGTCTCCATTCACTGTTTCAGGTCCAATTTCAGCCCAAATTTTGGGCTGAATTTGGACCTGAAATGGACCCAAAGAAGCACAATTGCTCCGGAGATGTGTGAACCGGCTCCATAGAGAGGCGGTCACAATCTCCTGCTACTGGATGCAGGAAACCTTAATGTTTACTGAACATACCATTATCAAGTTTAGTTTGCTTTCTAACTTACCATGTTTAATTCCATGCTGTGTCTCTATAGATCGATGGCCAACTCCTGATGAATGGTGATCTGATAAACTGATGACTGGTGCAGTAATGATCTAGAAGCAGCAGAAGAGAAAGTCCCAGATGCCATTTTAAAACAACTCTGGAAGAGTGGTTGTGTGTCCTAGTGCCATTTTTTAAATGGCACTAAGACTCAATGGCTTGTACACATCCTGGCAGCTTTTAGGGATGGAAATGTCCGGGTTCAATATTATGCCATGTTATCATAGCACAGCCCCCAAAGGAGCCTCTTGGTCATTTCAGTGCTTTGTTCTGCGCCTCGACTTCAAAGAACAACCTCAGTCCCCCTGACACACCAGGTTGAATGAAACTCACTGCAAGCACTTATAAGAACAGGAGCACAGATACCTTGGCTGTGTGTTAGTACCAGGAAATAGAAATAAGGCTGTTTAGTGGTAAATTAACTCAATGTATTAGTATGGGTTAGAATAAATGGAGGTTTGAGCATAAATGAGCACACAGAAGGTAGGTTCAGACACAGCCTGCTAAACAGTAAAATCACTATGCCAAGGTAACTTAGAGTAGAGTTCTGTACCACTAGACTAGACTTAACACATGAATCAGCAAAGTCAGCAAAAAACAGCGCATATAAGTAGACATGTGCATGGCTGAAAATTTTGTTTTTTTTCATTTTCAATTTTTTTTCCTTTTTATTTTCATTTTTTTTTCTTTTTTGGATTTTTCGTTATGATCGAAATCCGTTATTTCAAATACATTTGTAAATTCGGAAACATTCAAATTCGATTGGTTCCATTCATATAAATGCGGTATTCATTACTATCGGTAATTTGGGAATTCTGAAAAATTTGGTTTGTTCCATTCGTATAGATGGGGTATTCGTTATTTTCGGTAATTCGTGAATTCGGAAACATTCAAATTCAGTTCGTTCCATTCTTATAGATGCGGTATTCATTATTATCGGTAATTCGGAAAAATGTGAATTTGGTTCGTTCCATTCATATAGATGCGGTATTCATTATTTTAAAAATTCAAAAATTCTGATAAATTGGTATTCGTTACGTTCACTAACAGGCAGACAAATTTGAAAGGAAATTGCAATACCTAACTCATTTAATTGTTTATAACTATTATTATAGTTTTTATTAATATTATTTATAAATAATAATAATAAAAAAAAACTATAATAATGGTTAATAATTCATTACGTTCACTAACAGCCAAATTTGAAAGGAAATTGCTATACCTACCTATAATTTAATAGTTTATAACTATTATTATAGTTTTGATTATTATTATTATTATTATAAAAATAATAAACATAATAATTTAATTATAGTAGAAATTATCCAGATGTTTTTTGTTCTTTAGGATTTTCAAATTTTCGATCTTATTTTTGGATTTTCGTTCGTTTGAATTTTTGGATTTTCGTTGTTATTTTCTGATTTTCTTTCTTTAGAATTTTCAGATTTTCGTTCTTTTGAATTTTCGGATTTTCGTTCTTAGTTTGGGATTTTCTTCTTTCAAATTTTCGGATTTTCGTTCTTATTTTCGGATTTTCGTTTTTTGGAGTTTTCCAAATTTGGAATTTTCATTTTTGGGATTTTCGAATTTCGGATTTTCGTTCTTTCCGATTTTCGTTCTTTTCAAAAATTTGTTTCCGGAAAAATGCACGAAACTGTTTTTCGTTATTCGGATGTTTCCGAATTAACTAATATTCTGAATTTTATCGAAAGAAGATTTCGGAACGAAACGAATTGCACGTGTGTACATATAAGCTATAACTGCAATGTAAATAATAGTACTATACCTAATTTAGAGAGCACTCTACAAGGATGGCTAGCATATAGTACAATGTCCCCACGATGGTACCTCTTAGCATAAGCAATTAGTAAAGGTCTCTGTGTAGCAGCTGAAAAGGAGCAGCCTTTAGTCCTAACTCTTTAGCTGGCTAGCGATCAGACCCAGTTGTACCATTACTGCACATGAGTTTAATCCCAGTCACACCTGCAGGCAGAAAATAAGACTACTAGATGTCTATATGGTTAGTTCATAAAAGGCTCAGGCTCTTTATCTAACAGCAGCTAGTAAATCCCCACAGCAACAGCTCGCCAGCCAGAGGAATATTGCAGCTCACCATCCAGTAAGTGATGGTGCAAACTGGACAGCGATGTGCACTCTCATGGCAACAAGAAGCTGTGTCCTCTACAGCCTGAGAAAATGCAGCTCATTTGTTTCCTCCTGGAAAAGGGGTCGAGGAACAGAGTACATTAGAGGATGGAGTTATCTGGGACTGTGCTGTAAGGCCTTCCAGACTGTGTGGTTGATTTACTAAAACTGCAGAGTGCAAAACCAATCAGCTTCCAGGTTTTTTTGTTAAATCTTAACTGAACAAGCTGAAGTTAGAAGATGATTACAGTGGCGGCTGGGGAAGTTTTAAGATGGTGGGGCGCTAGACCCCGCCCTTCCTTTTTGACCCCTCCCACTTCTTAGAAGCCACACCCCTTGTAGACTCCACCCACTCAATGTACAGTATAACTCAGCTGTCAGTCCTAATTCTCAATAAAATATTGCTGGCTCGTTCATCCATTAAATCCAAAAGGTAAAGAACTACATGAGCTGTGAGGTCTGCACAGGAACCGAGCACAGACTGGTATTATGTGGGTTTTCATGTATGTGCTATGCCATCAAGCTCCATCCTAATTCCTTATTTTATAGTAGGAACACTGGAAATCCTCCACTAACCCCTGACACAAGGTGAGCCATAGAAATGTCCTTGGTTTTTGGAACTGACCAGCTACACTAACATAAATCTTCATTATCTGTCAAAAAAAGTTCAAAATGTAATTATAAAATCAGGCGGGGATGAAGAAGTCACCAGGAGAGGAGTTGTTGCTGTTTTAGTTGAAGCTGCCTGTTAAACAGTAAACTATGAAGAGCTGAGGGTGTGCGGTGCTGCTGAGCTCTGTGGTTCCCCAATGTCAGCAGAATTGCAGATTACTGCCTGTGTATCCCTGAGAACTCCCTGTGACTTACATGCCGGCTCAGAGTTCTTATCTTACTGCTGAGCTTTGGAAGGGACCTGTTCAGCCTTATCTGTTATCTATGGATGCAGACTAATCACTGCCTGTGTATTGCTGGGAGATCCCTGTCATGTGTGCTCAGAGACCTTACCTTGCAGACACAGCTATGCTTGGATCTGATTGTCCCTCTGAGTTTCTCATTCCTTAAGCTGTAGTCATCCATGATGATCTATCCAGGCAAGAGATCTGCTGCTCCCTTTCCCCTTCCTCCATTGAGCAATCTCCCATGTCCTCCTTCTCTGCTCTGTATAGGATGGTGGGTGGGGGAAGGGTCCCTGGTGGAGAGTGGAAACACTGCTGGAGGTAGAGACTAAGTGTCGGAGTGTGACTTGTGGAGGGGGGGACATGGCTGGGCAGCTGGCCAGAATGTGTAACTGCAAGCAGAGCAAATCTTGGCTCCCCCCCAGGCAGAGACCAAATGGACTAGGCAGTTTAAGGTCTGTAGATTCTAACGCTCCAGAACTCAGCTATTCTTAGAATGGAATGTTGGAAAGCAGCCAATGAGGGTGGAAAATTAATTTTACTGTGTTCTAGATAGGGTTTTTTAATGAGATTTGGGACGTCTGCCCTGTTGCTAGGTAGATTACACTTCTCTTTCTTATCTAATCTGTCTATTCCAGCAATTAGCAACAGCAGCACAGCTAGAGAGAAATTCCAAAGATTTTTTTTTTCTTTGGAGTTTCTCTCTAGCTGTGCTGCTGTTGGTTAATAATTATAGTTAATTTTTATTTTTATTTCTTACTTATTGTAATTACTTTTTTGGTGGGGCACTGCCCCAGCAGTCCTTATGGGCAAGCCTCCACTGGCTGATTAGCTACCAGGCACAGCTGTACCAGGTTTTGCATTCTCCAGTTTTAGTAAATCAACCCCCTTGTCCCTAAGGCCCCTTTCACACGGGGACGTAACGGAGAGCAGCGGATGTCAGCGGACATGTCTCCCCTACATCCGCCACTCCATAGAGGAGAATGGAGCATCCATTCAGGTCCACCTGAAAAACGGACAGGCAGACCTGAACGGAATGCCCATGTGAAAGGGGCCTAAAGTGCATGCACAGGAGTTACATCAATCCCCACTGACCAAATCAAATAGGCTGATAGTCTGGTATCCTGAAGAAGCTGAGGGGGAGATGGAGCTACTTTAAGTACTATAAAGTTACATTGCACTGAAAGCTACTGCAGATATGTAGTCACTTTAAAGGCCATTCTGCATATGGCTGTTTTCAGATTTAAAAACCTTTCTCTGCAAAATCATACATCCTATGGGAATCTTACTTTATGAACTGTAGCACATTATAATTTATACATACAGTTGTGCTCATAAGTTTACTTACCTTGGCAGACTTTATGATTTCTTGGCCATTTTTAAGAGAATATGAATGATAACACAAAAACGTTTCTTTCCCTCATGGTTAGTGTTTGGCTGAAGCCATTTATTATCAGTCAACTGTGTTTACTCTTTTTAAATCATAATGACAACAGAAACTACCCAAATGACCCTGATCAAAAGTTTACATACCCTGGTGATTTTGGCCTGATAACATACGCACAAGTTGACACAAAGGGGTTTGAATGGGTCAACAGGTAACCATCCTCACCTGTGATCTGTTTGCTTTCAATTAATGTGTGTGTATAAAATGTCAATGAGTTTCTGGACTCCTGACAGACCCTTGCATCTTTGATCCAGTGCTGCACTGACGTTTCCAGATTCTGAGTCATGGGGAAAGCAAAAGAATTGTCAAAGGATCTGCGGGAAAAGGTAGTTAAACTGTAAAACAGGAAAGGGATGTAAAAAGATATCCAAGGAATTGAGAATGCCAATCAGCAGTGTTCAAACTCTAATAAAGAAGTGGAAAATGAGGGGTTCTGTTGAAACCAAACCACGGTCAGGTAGACCAACTAAAATTTCAGCCATAAATGCCAGGAAAATTGTTCAGGATGCAAAGAAAAACCCACAAATAACTTCAGGACTCTATTAAAACTTGTGGTGTGGCTGTTTCAAGATGCACAATAAGGAGACACTTGAAGAAAGATGGGCTGCACGGTCAAGTCGCCAGAAGAAAGCCTTTACGATGCAAATGCCACAAAGTATCCTGCTTACAATACGCCAAACAGCACAGAGACAAGTCTCAAACCTTCTGGCACAAAGTCATTTGGAGTGATAAGACCAATATTGAGCTTTTTGGCCACAACCATAAGGGCTACATTAGGAGAGGAGTCAACAAGGCCTGTGAAAACGGAGGTAGATTTGCTGATATTTTGGGGATGTGTGAGCTACAAAGGCACAGTAATTTTGGTCAAAATTGATGGCAAGATGAATGCAGTATGTTATCAAAAAATACTGGAGGAACATTTGCATTCATCAGCCAGGAAGCTGCGCATGGGACCTACTTGGACATTGCAACATGACAATGATCCAAAACACAAGGCCAAGTCGACCTGTCATTGGCTACAGCAGAATAAACTGAAGGTTCTGGAGTGGCCATCTCAGTCTCCTGACCTCAATATCATTGAACAACTCTGGGGAGATCTCAAATGTGCAGTTCATGCAAGACAGCCCAAAAATTTCCAGGAATGGAGGCTTTTTGCCAAGAGGAATGGACAGCTTTACCATCTGAGAAGATAAAGAGCCTCATCCACAAATACCACAAAATACTTCAAGCTGTCATTGATGTTAAAGGGGGCAATACACGGTATTAAGAACTGGGCTATGTAAACTTTTGATCAGGGTATTTCTGTTGTCATTATGATTTAAAAAGAGTAAACACAGTTAATTGATAATAAATGGCTTCAGCCAAACACTAACCATGAGTGAAAGAATTGTTGTTTGTGTTCTCATTCATATTTTCTGAAAAATAGTCAAGAAATCAAAAATTCTGCCAGGGTATGTAAACTTATGAGCACAACTGTATATATATATTATGTTTTGAGTTTGTTAATAAATATAACAGTGTTCATTAACTAGAGGGGCATTTTAAAGGCAAAGCACCAACACCAGACTATAAGGTTGCAGATGGTAGTGATAGTGACAATTCTAAGATAGTAGCCGCTTGGTGCAGATAATTATATTTTTGGTTTAATTAATCAAGAATATGTAGCCCTTTAAAGTCTGAAAGACTTTTATTTTGTTTAGAACGTTTGAAGACACCTTCTAATTCAAAAAATGTCATACCTGCCAAAGTTACTTTACCTGAAAATGCTTTGTTGAGGAGTTGAACAACAATATTGCTTATATGAAGCCCACCTCTTTACCTGATAAAAGCTAGGTATGCCAGTGTATGTGCATGTGGTCTGAATGTACTGTATTTGCATAAATTGCCTCAGAAGAATATGTGAGTGATGCAACATCCACTTTCAATATAAGGGTCTGCGATATAGCATGTGACCTTCATACCTTCATCATTATGGCCGCATAGGGCTAGTCATATGGAAATGCCAGGTAAGCACATCCACCTTACAGATACATGCAATGCCAATTATTACATAGACTTACACATGAATCTGTTGTCTAGGGCTATACAAGTGTGGTACTAAAATAGTACTATGGTTTTTATGGTTTGTAAAAGGGTACATATGTGGGATGGTCTGTTTATGAAAGGCAGGATCATCGGTCTGATGGCTTGATTATGAAAGTTACTGATAATTCATATATGATTCTATATTTTTCACAAACTAGCCAGTGGTGGGACATTGCCCTACAATATATAAGTAAGCTACACACATTTTGTATACCATGGACAAATTCACCTGAAACTATCATAGGGTGAGTAATGTGGTATGTGTTGGGATGGATGAATTGCCAGCACTGTATTTACACTTCCTCAAATTGAAGTCTCAGGTTTTGCAAGAGGAAGCTGCTTTCACTCTGCATGTTTACATATAAGCAGCTGGATTTTCCATTATCTTTTACATGCCACAGGCAAAAAACACACTCATGTTATTGTAATATGAAAGTTTCTGCCTCTCAGGACATAATTTAGCTCTTGCCACATGAAGGGGTAGTGGGGATTTAAGAAAAGGCAGCTGTAAAGTGTTAATGTATATTTGTATTATTGTCATTAATTACTTATAAAATGCATGTATAGTCCATATGGGCAGTGGCCCTCAATTGGAAATCACTGCAGAGTGGGAGTGAAAGGATACATCCAGATTAAATTGATTTTATTCTATCAGAAAATACTAGGACTGGAATACAAATTTCAAAGTAAATACAAATGTTATCTGTTACATATTCATGACTTCAATACACCCTACTTTGTGAAGCACTTTATGCATTTCTGACTGCTAAACTCTTCAGTAATGATGGGCCGAATACCCCCCCCCCCACCAGAACACTGTGAACAGGCAATACGTTTGTGCGAACACGCGAACCCTATTAAAGTCAATGGGACATGAACAGGAAAAATCGAAAGTGCTCATGTTAAAGGTTTATATGCAAGTTATTGCCATAAAAAGTGTATGGGGACCTGGGTACTGCCATATGGAACATATATCAATGCAAAAAAAAGTTTTTAAAACAATCGTTTTTTTCAGCAGCAGTGATTTTAATAATGATTAAAGTGAAAAAATAAAAATGAAATATTCCTTTAAATATAGTGTCTGGGGGGGGTCCCCTTAGTCTGCCTGTAAAGTGGCGCATCTGTGCAATGTGTAGAATAGTGTCAGAGCAAAATTACATTTATAAAGGAAAAATGTAATTTAAAATTGCCGCGGCTGAAATGCATTGCCGGATCCCTGCAATATAGATTAAAAATCACTGAAGACAAAACACCTTGTCCCCATGTTGATGGGGACAAGGGCCTCTTCCCAACAACCCTAGCTGGTGGTTGTCCGGGTCTGCGGGTGGGGAGCTTATCGGAATCTGGAAGCCCCCTTTAACAAGGGGGTCCCCATATCCCGACCCCCCTATGTGAATGAGTATGGGGTAGGAGACACCCTTGCCTTCGGCCAATCATAGGTCTCACAGCAGAGCACGCTGTGATTGGCCAAGGCATGCATGTCATGTGCATGTTTTGACCAGTGGGTGTCATTCCCTGCAGTCTTGCACTGCATTATGGGGAGCTCGAATTTGCCGCGAAAGCCCCATAATGTTCAAACTTATGTTCGACTCGAACATCAGGCCCATCCCTACCCTTCAGCTATACACACACTCCTGACTACTGTACCCTGTTCGCTATATTGTATGTAACGGTACCCTCGTAGGGGCTGCTGAGTTTTGTGGTCCGTCTGTCACCCTGCCAAGCCAGGCACACGATCTCAATCATCCAGAGACATGAAACAGTCTTTGAACTTCTTTTCGTATTTTTATTGAGGGGTATTAAACTTGGATAGGGTAAGGGAGTATGGGATGCCCACTTGATTGAAACATAATATACACAGGACTCAATGTACAGGGTAGGCCATTTATATGGATATACCTTAATAAAATGGGAATGGTTGGTGATATTAACTTCCGGTTTGTGGCACATTAGTATATGTGAGGGGGAAACTTTTCAAGATGGGTGTTGACCATTTTGAAGTCGGCCATTTTGAATCCAACTTTTGTTTTTTCAATAGGAAGAGGGTCATGTGACACATCAAACTTATTGGGAATTTCACAAGAAAAGCAATGGTGTGCTTGGTTTTAACGTAACTTTATTCTTTCATGAGTTATTTACAAGTTTCTGACCACTTATAAAATGTGTTCAATGTGCTGCCCATTGTTTTGGATTGTCAACCCTCTTCTCCCACTCTTCAAACACTGATAAAAACACCACAGGAGAAATGCTAGCACAGGCTTCCAGTATCCGTAGTTTCAGGTGCTGCACATCTTGTATCTTCACAGCATAGACAATTGTCTTCAGATGACCCCAAAGATAAAAGTCTAAAGGGGTAAGACCGGGAGACCTTGGAGGCCATTCAACTGGCCCACGACGACCAATCCACTTTCCAGGAAACTTCATCTAGGAATGCTCGGACCTGACACCCATAATGGGGTGGTGCACAGGTCTCCCGATCTGACCCTCTTAGACTTTTATCTTAGGGGTCATCTGAAGGCAATTGTCTATGCTGTGAAGATACAAGATGTGCAGCACCTGAAACTACGGATACTGGAAGCCTGTGCTAGCATTTCTCCTGCGGTGTTGCTATCAGTGTGTGAAGAGTGGGAGAAGAGGGTTGCATTGACAAACCAACACAATGGGCAGCACATTGAACACATTTTATAAGTGGTCAGAAACTTGTAAACAATTCATGAAAGAATAAAGTTACATTAAAACCAAGCACACCATTGTTTTTCTTGTGAAATTCCCAATAAGTTTGATGTGTCACATGACCCTCTTCCTATTGAAAAAACAAAAGTTGGATACAAAATGGCCGACTTCAAAATGGCCGCCATGGTCACCACCCATCTTGAAAAGTTTCCCCCCTCACATATACTAATGTGCCACAAACAGGAAGTTAATATCACCAACCATTCCCATTTTATTAAGGTGTATCCATATAAATGGCCCACCCTGTATATACCCCTCAGTATATACACCTCCTCTCTTCTCTCTAGCACATCACTTGCTTGCAGACTATCTCTCCTCAACACCTCCAGCACATCACTTGCTTGCACTTCTCAGACCAGCTAGCACTGAATTGTAGGCCTGGCACTGACTCCACCAGGCTTAATGCCTTTTGCAGGCAGGGACTGCGGGCCCCTTTAGTGTAGCAAAATGTAGGTAAGTCCCAGTGCTAGCTGTCCATGTGGCTACTGCTCCCAGTACCACCTCTTCAGGCCCTGCCAGCCCTCCTGGCTGCAGCTGCCTCTCTCCACTGCCCATGCTTCCACAGTCAACTCTTCTGGTTCTGCACCCATCCCAGGCTGTGCTCTTCCAGTCCTCTCAGGTGTGCCTCCACAGTCCACTCTTCTGGTTCTGCACCCATTCCAGACTACACTTTACCAGTCCTCTCAGGCGTGCCTCCCCCATCCTTTTGACTGTGCATCACTCACCAGCTCTCTGGGCTGCGACCTGTTGTTCCTCCCTGGAGACTTGCCTAGCAGTGCTCTCTCCTGCTGCTCCTGATAACTCCTTGCTCCCATGCCTCCTGTCCAGGACACCTCCACATGTTTTTAGAGGGCCCCATCCATACCCGAGCCCAGGCCCAAGGTTACCCCCCCAGACTGGGGAGTTCCCTCAAAGGCCACGACAGCCTAGCACTCCGGCTTCCTTATCAAACAACTCCTGCTCAGCTGGGTTGACCCTATGTATTAAAGGAGGTCTGCCCCCTGCCAGTCCAAGTTGGGGATTGGTCAGGGCTTCTTAGAATACCCAGGCAGCTTCACCTCTCCTCTCCTCCTTCCTTTCTAGAAAACACTAGCACATTCTAGAAAGAAGTGGGAGGGTTGGTGATGCTACCTGTGAGTCACCAGCTCTACCCTGAGTCTTTTCCAACCCAGATCAAAACCAACATTCCAGCCAGGCCTGCCTAAATTTACCTACTCTACCTACTCTACCAAAAACCTACATCAAGACATCTACATCCATCTAGCAGCCTAGAGGGTGCTACACTCACCTCCCCCTAAAATACAGCTCGTCCCTTAGCTGGGAAGACAGCCTTGTTTACATAGGCAGATCCCCGTTCTGTGTAGTTTATCGGTGATCGGTGGGTGCCAGAGAACCTTGAGTGCCGACATCCGCAGATCGGCTTCTGCTGTGAATTTTCACAGCAGAAGGGGCATGCCAGCGGCATGCTCCCCCTGCAGGCGGAAGTCCGGAATCACATATATATACATGATCCATCGCACAGCTGCCACCCTGTAGCAGTAAAACTGCTATAGGGTGTTTGCTAAGTGGTTAAAAATAAACCTCAGCACAAGGTTTATTTTTAACAATGCTCCTTTTTGCATCTGTGACACTTTTGCTGATGGCACAGTTATTAAGGCATATTTTGTAGGATACAAGGACCTTGGCATATATAGAGCAATGTAACAGATTGGACGGTTATAAGACAGCATATTACCATTCCTGCAAAAGACCAAACATGACTGGTTCCATTTTAAGATACAACCTACAGTTTTAAAATGGCTCCCTATCCCAAAATGAAATTCCCTTTATTCAAGTACCTGACTTCTCACTCTTTCTGACTCCATAATGTGGTTGTAGAGAGGGATTGCCATGGCACCTTATAAAGGCTGATGTACCAGATATCACTGAGAAGTTGGTTTTGCCTGGGTCAGTGTGTGAAGTGCTCTTAAGCACCCCCAGCTAGAGCTGATGATCTGGCAAAGAGTATGTTTAATTTTCTTAGAGAAATAAGGGGTTTGGAACAGTAAAACATGGGGAAAGCACTGAAAAGGGAATGCAGTTTTAATAAATCACGGCTACGCTGGCTAGAAACGGTATCAAGTTATAACCTTTACTTGTATTTTTTAATTTTTCTTAAAGTTTTGGATAAAGAAATTTTATGGGCTTTTTACTGCTATCCAGGACTCTGTTATAGAGATAAACCCAATCTGCTGCTAGCGGTTTCATCAGACAGGAAGTGAGGGAAAATCAGCAACAGGGACAGAGACAGAAATTAAAAGGTGGGTCTAGACTTCCCCTACTCAGTAAAAGAAAAGCACTTTTATTTCTGCCTGTGTTGCTGTTGGAGAGTTCCCCACACTTCCAGCCTGCGAAAATATTGTCAAAAACAAAAAAAGACAGGGGTTCCAATACTTCCCTATTCTATCTATGGAAAAAAAGAGTTTGGGCTAAACATACATTTTAACATTTTTATTAACCCTTTAAGGTGCACCATTACAATAACTTTTTCATGAAATAGACTTCCACTGGGGAAAACTATTACACTGACATAAATGATTTGGGGGACTATTTTTCTACTGGGGGGCAATTATCACATTGGCATCAATGAACTGGGTGGCTATTCCCTCACTGAGGGCCTCTATCCCACTGAGATTAGGGTCATGTTTTCACATGCCACATTTTATATTTGCACCAATGTGATCCTTTTGCTTACATACTAAAGGTGGAACGTATACAGTATAATGTAATTTTGTGACTTGATTTACCACAGCTATGGCAGCATTGTGTAATATGATGTTGCAGTTTGTTAAGCTCTTCCTGGATGATTTAATTGCAGTTGAAGTACATGTTCTTGCTTGGTAATGTAAATGTTGTTGTAGCTTGATATCATTTAGCCTTGATATCTATGATGGCCTTGTGTAATGTACTATAGTGTTGTGATATAATGTGCTGTTTCAGCTTTATCTAACTGCATTCTATATGATGTGTAAGACTGTCATCATCAAACCAGTTCCTTAAAAGGAAATATTTTCACGACTCACTTATAGCAATCCACACCCACTATTAGCAAGGGAGTGCTGCGCACACTGCTACAGGTTGGACCCTCATTTTCAACTATTCTGGTGGGCCCCAGGTACCCCAGTCTGACCCTGTTTGTACCAATTAATTTCCGGTTAGCAATCACTGTTTTTGACAATGATCACAAAATAGTGCTGTCTAAACATTGTTGTCATAACACTTCTTTCACCCTTTGCCGTCAAGGACTAAGGACACTCTTTCAGTTTACTTAAATACTTGTTCCCACCAGCCAACAATTTAACCCCAGCCGTATGCTTATATGTGGTCACTGGGCAGGTGGGCTTTAACACCAAGTTAGAATGGAAAGGAGTGTATCGCGCTTAGGATTGGAATTGCTCAGCTGCTGCCCTCCAGTATCCCCCCCCCCCCCCCGTGGGTGGGATAAATATTGGTAATTGTTGTATTTGGATATTGCGCTGCCTGAGCTTTGGGTATAAAAATAAAAGTGCAATGTGCTAGTATGATGTAGATGAGATGTACCCAAAAATATCCATAGTTGCAGATACTGTATTTTTACCCTATCATACATCATACTAGCACGTTGCACTTTTATTTTTATACCCAAAGCTCAGGCAGCGCCATATCCAAATACAACAATTACCTTTAACACCAAGTGTCCACATATATGCGGCCATGGAGAATGCTTTTCTGTGCTGAGAGCCCATTCCTTGTATGCCTCCAGCACAGTAACTGAGATGCCATGGGAAGCTCCTGATGCATACTTGCAAAGCCAATCACAGTGGTCAAATGAACAGAATGCCCGCCTCCAACTCCCAGCATTTAGATTCCATTAGAGCCAAGGAGCAGCAGCAGCAGGGGGTTAATAAGGGAACAAATTTCCAATGTGCAGATTCAGAAAAAATATAATGAATGGTTTGAAGATGCATAGTATAGCCTCTGAAACATACATCACCTGTACACTCTTTTTAAATCTGCACTTCAGGGTTTAGGGTGAGACTAAACCCTCCTATGCTTTACAGGCCAGGAAGCTGACATTTTGGCCTCTGATTGATCTGCAGTTTCCATGGCTCTGCACATGTGATTTGACATTTGATGGCTTGACAGTTCGGTTGAGGGCAGAGGCAACTGTGACAGTTATCATTCATGTCATGCCTTGAATGTAACTGCTTTGAGAAACCATGAAACTGGGTTTAGTTCCACTTTATAAACAATGAACAGGGTTCATACCCACAGGAACTGCAGGTGGAACTCCATGGCCCTTTTATCCAAGTTTCCGGCCCTTTAGTAGTGAACTAAAGATTGTATTCCCTGCTTAATATAATCTTTTACCTAGAGTATTTGTATTGTGATTGAGCTGTTGGACGTAAGAACATGTATTAAAACTTTTAATTCTACATTCAATCCTGAGCAAGAAATGTAAGTACTCAAAGATGTGGCCAATGTTTTATCACTGGGTACTCTATGTTTTTTATTAACAAAATATACTGCAGATAAATGGCTTGGTACTGTATAGGCAGCTGGTGGTAAGGTTTTCATCGGAGCTATAAAGGAAACATTGGTTAATAATATCACCAGTGGGAAAATAATTTTAATTTCCACAGAATGAAGTTTATGCTTTTTATGAAAACAGTAATACAGCAGTTTTCTTTCCATTTTCTTTAGAATACGTCTCATTCATCACAAATGTTTTAGTTGTTTGACCATCATCAGTCCTCTGGCTAATTATGAACTTCACAAAGAGCTGTACCCAGTAACAACAGGGCAAACAGCTTTATTGGGAAGGGCAGTGGAGTTGAATTAGCTGTGATTGATTAATATCACTGAATATAGTCTAATGTGGCAGTTTCATTGACAGATTGTTATGGTATTAAAGCTGAACTCTGGGCACCAAAAGCCTTTTCAACCCAGATATTACCTTGTAATAGTAGTGATGCTATCACTGTGCTGTACATAGCCTTTGCAGAGAGCAGAGCTGTTGGAGGGACCCAGCAGGTTCACTTGCAACAGGCTGCCTGCAGAAAACTACAGGAGGGGCGGAGACAAGACCATTCACCCTGCACAAGATGAGAGAGTATCAGTGACTGGTCATGATTACAGGAAGCTCCTACATGTACTACTAAGTTTTACACTGGATTACAGCACAGATCTGGAAGAAATACACAAAGCACACCAATATTCAAGTAAGAATATGCACGGCTCTGGTATTTAGACAATATTTTCTTAACCCAGAGTTCAAATTTAAGTGTAGCTAGTCCTGTTTATACGGTTGGCAATCTTGGTAACTTTCTGCTAAGGCAAGTTGTACTTTAAGTCCTACCTCATTTATTAATATATTTAATTTGCTATATACAGTTGTTTCATTATTTTGCCTGAAATATGCAAAAAGTCCATAAAAATGCAATTCAAATGAAATATTAAGCATGCAGATGTCATATTTTGATGGAGAGTTAATTACTCCCATTGTATTTTATATATTGTGCATCAGTTTTCATAATATAGGTATGCAGCATATATTCTAGCAATATGTTTAGTGGGGTTAAGCTTCTTTCTGCTCACGCTGAGGTTGCAGAAGACAAGAAGAGAGAGGGGAGAGCCCTGCTGATTTGAGAAGCCAAGCTCCCTGTATTTATACAAGCTGTGTGTCAGAGGGGTAACCCCTTTGCTTTCACACACTGTCTGACTGCAGCCGCTCAACAGATCCCTGGGTTACAGACTGCACAGGCTCAAGGGACAGCAGCCAAGGAGAGAGGCCGTCTAGCCGCAGATCCAGATGTGGAGCCACTGAACGCCAGCACTCCCTGAAAAGCCTTTCAGACTAAACAATTGTGACTTGGCTGTGAGAAGCAGGACAGCTCCAGCTGCAGCCTCCCCCTCATGTCCCTTTAATTGAGCTGGCAGGCGCTGGGGTGCACTCAGAGAGGGGGGTTCTTGCCATGGGGCTGCAGAGTTTTGGCTCAGCTCCCTCCTAGCTACCTTAAGGAAGAAAAGGAAAGGGAGGAGGAGGGAGAAAAAGAAAATTTGGAACATGCCGTTGAGGTGTTTACTACTAAATCCAGCTGGGCCTGCTCCTATTTCCCAAATTCTGCCCTCTGCTTCTTGCAGCATAGAAGTTAAAACCCAGGGGAGGAAGATTTGTTATTATGCTGAATCTGATCTTAGAAGTGGAGTGATTTGGGGTGATTAGATGAAGTGGTTTGATGTCATCAACAGTTGTTGAAAAATATATATACATAAACCTTGAAAAATACATATATTATTATACTGTATATATATTTCATATGAATTTCATATGAATGTGTGAGTACACTGAAACAAAAATGGCAGGAGTCTATCTCAAGTGCCTTACTGGAGGGGAATACATGAGAAAAATCAGGATACAAAATGAGAAAATGTTTGCCTAACTAGACATCATTTTTTATTCCATGGACCATTCTGATAAATCTAAAAGTAAAATATCTATTTACCTTTGCACCCTCTAGTTTACTGTCAGTGCAATGACTATACCCTTGTACTTTTTTCCCCTATCTGCTTCCTTTGAACAGACACCAACACACCAAGGTAATAGCAGGGGAAACATAGAAAGCAGATAGATTTAATTAGCAATATACCATATTTTCCGGCGTATAAGACAACTTTTTATACTAAAAAACATCCCCCAAAAATTGGGGGTCATCTTAAACGCCAGGTACTGTAGCTTCTACTACATACGGAATGTCCATATTAAATGTTTTAGCCCACTGGATGTGTAAAACTGTAGCTCTATTAATGCATACAAAGCCTGCTCGGACTGGCAAAGGTTGTAAAAGCCCACCTCTCTGACTCAGCCAATCCGAGCAGTCTTTGTATGCATTAATAGAATACACCGCTTGCCGTGATTGGCTCAGCGTGGTACATACAGTATTACAGCACAGGAACGTTCTGTAAGTAGCCGAAGCTACAGTATTACACATCCAGGGGGCTAAAACATTTAATAGGGACGTTCTGCATGTAGCCGAAGCTACATTACTGTATTATGGCACATCCAATAGGCTAAAACATATAATATGGACATTCTGTAATTAGCCCAAGCTACAGTACCGGTACTGTATTACACATCCAGCGGGCTAAAAGATTAATAATAGGGAAGTTCTGCATGTAGCCGAAGCTACAGTACTGTATTAAGGCACATCCAGCGGGTTGATGTTATTAAATGGTGTTGCCTAGGAAAGGGGGGTAGTCTTATACGGCGAGTATAGGGCAAAACCTATGTTTTAACTGGAAAATTAGGGGGTCGCCTTATACGCCCAGTCGCCTTTTATGCCGGAAAATACGGTACCCAATCAAAGCATGAATAGCTACAACCTGTCAAATCTTATCTCTAGGTACAAAGCAAATATGGTCTCAATCTTTCCTCCTACTCAACAGAAGGAACACCAGCAACAGTTTTTTAACCTAAAGCTAATCTCAGGCTGGAACAAAAAAAAAAAATCTTTGCAGTGGGCTGCAAGGGTTATATGCTAGTTATGTCTAGGGGTACGAGAATCAGGAGACATACTTTATTCTGTGATTCAGCAGGCTCTGTGGTTCAGTGCTGCTTCCTCTCTAAGCATCTCATAGCGGCACTCGTCTCTCCACACACACAATGCAGGCAGTGGTGCCAACCGCCCGTAAATTTCAACCCATTTACAGGCTGCCTGTAAACACCCATTACGGACAGCGGCCGCCCGTAAAAAATATGGCTGCGGGTCAACATTGGAACTGCGCATGCACAGGTCCAAAGCCTGCCGGGCTCAGGCAAGCTTGTATGTGCTCAACTATTTTTGGCAGGGCGGACGCATGTGCAGTGAGTTAGCGACATAATGGTGCCGCCTGGTGCCATTTTTGAATGGAAGGCAGTCGGCACTCGGTCTCGGCAGCACATCAGCGAATACACCTCTCGACCCGGAGACCAGACCCCAGCCCGCACCATGGCTGGAGCCTGTGGAGACTCCCACCACCACCATGGCACTGTAAGCATGGCCACACAGAGTCTCGGAGACCGGACCATGCACCATCCATCCATCAATTCATGGCTGCTATCTATGTGATTACTACACTTTTGGGCTGAGGAGGCACAGCTGTTACCAAACAAGAATGGCAGTGGTGAGATTTTACAGAATAACAGATGTTCACAATTTCTGGCTATCGCTTGTATCCTGTCCGCATCCTCTAACCACCTTGTGTATCCTGTCTGCATCTTCTAACCACCTCCTGTATCCAATCTGCATGCTCTAACCACCTCCTGTATCATGTCCGCATCCTCTAACCCCCTACTGCAGGGGTCTCCAACTCTCTAAAGAAAGGGCCAGTTTACTGTCCTACGGACTTTAGGGGGGCCGGAATGTGTCTAGTGGGTGTGAACAGTACCCAATTTTTGGTATTGGGGGGAGAAATCGTTTGTGTCAGAGGTAGGAATAGTGTCCCATTTTTGTTGTCAGTGAAAATAATTATGTCCCATCATTGGTGTCAGTGGAAGGAATAGTGCCCCATTGCTTGTGTCAGTGGCAAGAATAATGCCTCAAGGGCCAGATAAAGGCAATCAAAAGGCCACATCCGGCCCCCAGCGCCACAGTTTGGAGACCACTGCCCTACTTTATCATGTCTGAAGCCTCTAACCACCTCCTGTATCATGTCTGCAGCATCTAACCACCTCCTGTATCAAGTCTGCAGCCTCTAACCACCTCCTGTATCATGTCCACAGCCTTGAATCATTTCTTGGTCCACAATTTCTGACCAACTCTTGTCTTATATCATGTCTGTAGTCTCTGAGGAAGAGCTTAGAGAGAAGTCAAGAGTTAGAGCGCCACCAAGATGGGGATCACAGGAGGGGTCAGACATGTGTTGACTGTGGAAAGGAGACTATAGGTTAAAACAAGAGCCGGCAAGCTGGAGCCCGGACTGAGCCCTGCATGGAGGAGGTCAGTGACAGCGCCACCAGGCCACTCTGAGGGGGGGGGGGCACTGATGTAAGGTGTATCGTATATTCACTCTGTGGAAGGTAGTCTCTGGTCATCAGAGTCCCCCCCACATCAGAGTTCTCAGTGTCCCTCTTTACATCAGAGTCTGCAGGAAGGGGGAACTCTACGAACCCTGATTTAAAGGGGAAATCTGATATAAAAGGCAATGTTGCAGACCCTGATGTACAGTATCTCACAAAAGTGATTACACCCCTCACATTTTTGTAAATATTTTATTATATCTTTTCATGTGACAACACTGAAGAAATGACACTGTGCTACATTGTAAAGTAGTGAGTTTACAGCTTGTATAACAGTGTAAATTTGCTGTCCCCTCAAAATAACTCAACACACAGTCATTAATGTCTAAACCGCTGACAACAAAAGTGAGTACACCCCTAAGTGAAAATGTTCAAATTGGGCCCAAAGTGTCAATATTTTGTGTGGCCACCATTATTTTCCAGCATTGCCTTAACCCTCTTGGGCATGGAGTTCACCAGAGCTTCACAGGTTGCCACTGGAGTCCTTTTCCACTACTCCATGATGACATCACGGAGCTGGTGGATGATTGAGCCCCACAGATGCTCAGTAGGGTTTAGGTCTGGAGACATGCTTGGCCAGTCCATCACCTTAACCTTTAGCTTCTTTAGCAAGGCAGTGGTCATCTTGCAGGTGTGTTTTTCATGTTGTAATACTGCCCTGCGGCCCAGTCTCCGAAGGGAGGGGATCATGCTCTGCTTCAGTATGTCACAGTACATGTTGACATTCATGGTTCCCTCAATGAACTGTAGCTCCCCAATGCTGGCAGCACTCATGCAGCCCCAGACCATGACACTCCCACCACCATGCTTGACTGTAGGCAAGACACACTTGTCTTTGTACTCCTCACCTGGTTGCCGCCACATACGCTTGACACCATCTGAACCAAAATAAGTTTATCTTGGTCTCATCAGACCGCAGGACATGGTTCCAGTAATCTATTTCCTTAGTCTGCTTGTCTTCAGAAAACTGCAGGCTTTCTTGTGCATCATCTTTAGAAGAGTCTTTCCTTTGGGACGACAGCCTTGCAGACCAATTTGATGCAGGGTGCGGCGTATGGTTTGAGCACTGACAGGCTGACCCTCCACCCCTTCATCCTCTACAGCAATGCTGACAGCACTCATACATCTATTTCCCAAAGACAACCTCTGGATATGACACTGAGCATGTGCACTCAACTTCTTTGGTCGACCATGGTGAGACCTGTTCCGAGTGGAGCGTGTCCTGTTAAACCTCTGTATGGCCTTGGTCACCGTGCTGCAGCTCAGTTTCAGGGTCTTGCCAATCTTCTTATAGCCTAGGCCATCTTTATGTAGAGCAACAATTCTTTTTTTTTAAATCTTTAGAGAGTTCTTTGCCATGAGGTGCCATGTTGAACTTGCAGTGACCAGTATGAGAGAGTGAGAGTAATAACATCAAATTTAACACACCTACTCCCCATTCACACCTGAGACCTTGTAGCACTAACGAGTCACATGACACTGGGGAGGGAAAATGGCTAATTGGGCCCAATTTGGACATTTTCACTTAGGGGTGTACTCACTTTTGTTGCCAGTGGTTTAGACATTAATGGCTGTGTGTTGAGTTATTTTGGGGGGACAGCAAATTTACACTGTTATACAAGCTGTATACTCACTACTTTACATTGTGGCAAAGTGTCATTTCTTCAGTGTTGTGACATGAAAATATATAATAAAATATTTACAAATATGTGAGGGATATACTGTAAGTGGGAACTCTGACGAAAAGGGGAACACAGTGGACTCTGATATAAGGTGGTCTCTGGTCACCAGAGTCCCCCTTTACATAAGAGTTCCCACTTAGATCGTGATCTGCAGCGTTCCCCTTTATGTGAGAGTTCCCATGCACTGTAAGGGGAGATCCTGCAGACTCTGATGTATTGGGGGAACTCTGCTGGCTGAGTTATATTAACCTGACCTTCATGTAAATGGAGAAATAGGGTTTTTGATTTGTGTTTAACTTAAACACATTGCTAATAGCATCATTTTTGACAGTAAAAAATTGTTAATGTAGATTTCACTTCACAGGGTTAGCAACACTGAATGCAGGGTTAATAGCCTTACATTGTATGTGGTGACAATCCACAGGCAGGAGCTTCAGAAAGAAGTCGAAAGTGCTGAAGCGTGCTGGAATGGGGAATAGGGTAAGTAATAGACCCTGTTCCGCTACCCCCTAGACATGGCATATATTTACAGTTATGCCCCGTACACACAATCCGAAAATCGGACGACAGATCGTCTGTTTTTTTTCGCATTCTAATCTTAGATCGAATCGGAAGAGTTTACTTTAGTCACGAAAATTCTCGCACGACAGAATAAAAAATCGGAAGCGATGTGATGTGTTGCAGTGTATTTGTATTGCATTTTTGAATGACAGCTGTACTGATGAAACGAAAATCGTACGATCGGGCACCGCGCGAGAAAATTTTTCCTGCATGTCCGATCTTGTCCGGACGGAAAACATCGGATGAACTGTCGTGATCGGCTCTCGAAAGCTCTGTACTAACGATCCGATTATCGTACGACCGCTTCGAAAGCGGTATTTTCTGTCCGATTTTCGGATCGTGTGTACGGGGCTTAACTCTTGTAGTGCAGGTGCCCACCACAAGGGTATTTTTGTGATCCATCCCAGAGTCCTGTTTTAACCAATTTCCTGCAGGGAGGATAGTTCTGTTCTTTGACCCTGTGATCTCATCACAAGGCTCCAAGTCCCTTGCAGCAGCAGCAGCCAGGAGGAGGGATCTGCTGGGCACCCTACATCAAATCCTTATGAGCTAAACACACATTTCAGTACTAAGCAGCACTCCACAAGTGCTTTCTGCCTACACATGGTCAGTGATAAGGCTGTTTGGTGTCGATACTCTGGGTGGTGACAGAGAAGTGAGGAGGTCATTGAGGATATATGCTCCTTAAGCTTTTCCAAGGCACACTTACTTTTTTTCTTTTTCTCCCTTCCATATTTGTTCTGTGTCAGTTCTTTATAAGCACAGATTGGATTTAAAATGGTCACATAGCATAACCCTGCAACATATTAGAAAAAAAATACAAACCTTTCTGTATGAGAAACTGTTTATGGCAAGCATATACCTGTAGCTTTCAAGGATTACTGTATGCTGAAAGCTCATATGATACAATACACTCCTCTATGTTGCTTAAACAAATACAAAAAAAACCTTGTAAAGGAAGTGTAAAAGTTACCTGTCTTGCCACTGTTGACTCTCCTGCAGAGCAACATAGGTTGAAGAACCATCATCCTCTGCACACTATATTTTAGCTGCCAGAAGCCTTGTCGCTATATCGATATAACAGTCAATGGGTGAAAAGACATAGACAACAGAGTTGCTATAATGTAGGTTTGCTACCTCTATTTCTCTATATCCATGTATAAAAAAAAAATCTGCACTAGGTGATAATAACCAAAATAAAATATTAATAAGTTTTTATAACATTAAAAGTTACACAGAAGCAGCACTCAGTGATTGACCAAATACAAAACAACAGAAGAGTGTATATACAGAAAACTGTTGCATTTTCCCCTTAAATGCTGTATATATAAACCAACAAAAGTTCAATAAGCAACCAAAATATACCATAACTCAATATACTGTATAATGTCTCAATAAATACTGTATATACTGGTGATCATGTCAGTGAATGGAAATGCAAACAAATATATTAATATAAATTAAAAAAAACTCCATAATAGAAACAAAGTCTAGACACAGGTAAAAAAATATAATTAAAAAGACAGCTGTGCTGGATCAATAAAGAGATATAAAAGCTGCTAACACAAAAAAAGTCAGAACAAGGACTTCATAAACAAACTAAATCATAGGTGCAGCGCTCATAAATTTGCACAGTAAGAATGAAAAATAAAGTCCCAAAAGAGTTCCTTGATGTAAATCTGAAAGTGATACAACAGATGGAAGAAGTGGTCACCATGGAAGAGAAGGAACCATCACCGACACCCACACAAACTGCCTCTTACCATCATGTGATGACCCCTATTACGAAGGTCTTACTGGCCTGTGGGTGGGTACATCTTGCAATGAACCAGCTGGTAAATAGTGTAGTGGTCAATCGCTATGGTCCTAGATTCTTAAAGACCGTTAGGTGTTCCTGGTCTCTAATACTTTGCGCCAATATAGAAAAAAAGGTACTGATAGTGTAGTAGGCTTAAAACAATTTAATATGAATAAACCAAATTACACTCACATGCAACTTCAGTACAGGAAAGCGGTGAAACTCATTGTGGTTTGTTTCAAACCAAAACAATGGCGGCCACGATCCAGAACGTAGTGACGTCACGCTGGCTGGCTCTACCCGACGCGTTTCGTCATCACTGACGTCGTCTGGGGCAGGTGAAAAAGTGCTGACTGAAAATCACACGTGAACTGTAGTCCAACACCAAACACAACCTCTTACCAGAGATATCAGACCTATAACGCAAATGCATGAGGACTATCCAGGGTGTCAGATGAACCCCGTCAGCTCATCAAAACATCAGAAATGGACTATGGAGAGAGGAAAGGGGAAGACTTTTGGTGCAAATATATCACACAGTTTTATTATAAAAGGCACCAATGGTATGAGAAAAAACAAAAAACAGCATGTATCAGCCAAACAATGTCTGCCAGTAAGCATGAAAGTATCAGTGTCTCAGACTCCGTTCAACATGTTTCATCACTAAATTACGTCTTCAGGGGCCAGTGCTCTAATCGTTCTCTGGCCCCTGAAGATGTTCTTTAGTTTGGTGCTGGAGCACAGGAGTGTTAACATGTAATTTCCAATCAGCACTTCATCATCTGTGGATGGACTTCTTTTCTATTGTGGATTTTTTTTTATTTATACATTTATATTATTATTTTTGTTTGCGATTGTGGGACATTATTTTATATGGCTGCATTTTCATATCCAGATTTGTCCACCAGCATACAGTATATTTATAACATTATATATTAAGTTATGGTATATTATGGTTGTTTATTGCACTTTTGTTGGTTCATATATATATATTTAACCACCTCCCACCCGGCCACTGCATATATACGGCCGGGTGGGAGCTTCCCCGTTCTGACAGGACGTGTATTTACGTACTGTAGAACGGGAGCTCGCAGCGCGGCCACGCGCCGCGCTGCTGCTGGATCCTGTGATCATTATGATCACAGGATCCAGCTGAGCAGAGATCGGGATACGGGAGCAGTGACTGGCCCTCCCGATCATGTGACGGCTGTGTCCAATCATAGCCGTCACATTGTAAACAGAGACGAACGTCTCTGTCACAGTTCTCCCCCGCCGAGCTCAGTGAGAGCTCAGTGTGGGGGGGAAGGGGGGGAGCTGCAGCTCTGTGACAGCTTTCTGCATGATGATGATTTCATGCAGAAAACTGTCACAGATCGCCCCCCACACAGTGCACCAAGCACACTGATTCCCCTGTCCCCATACACATAAGTGTCCCCATAAAACATCCCCCAAAACATCTGTATGACCCCCATCACATCTGTCACCATACACAAAACATCTGTCACAGTCCCCAAACATCTGTCTGTCCCCAAAACATCTGTCACAGTCCCCAAAACATCTGTATGTCCCCATCACATCTGTCACCATACACAAAACATCTGTATGTCCCCATCACATCTGTCACAGTCCCCGTCACATCTGTATGTCCGCCAACACCAAATAAACTCCGATTTGGGTTATTTTTACCAAAGTAATGTAGAAGTATCATTTTTGGTCAAAATTTATGAAGAGAAATTACTTATTTGCAAAATTTTATAACAGAAACGCAGAAAAATGCATTGTTTTTTTTTTTCAGTCTTTTTTTAATTTATAGTGCAAAAAATAAAAAACCCAGGGGTGATTAAATACCACCAAAAGAAATCTCTATTTGTGTGAAAAAAATGATAAAAATTTCATATGGGTACAGTGTCGCATGACCGCGCAATTGTCATTCAAACTGCAACAGCGCTGAAAGCTGAAAATTGGTCCGGGAAGGAAGGGGGTTTAAGTGCCCAGTATTGAAGTGGTTAAAGAGGAAGCATAGCCGTTTTATGTATATATCTCTATCTTAAAGTGATATTAAATGCAGATTAAAACAATGATAATAAACCTGTTATACTTATCTGCTCTGTGCAATGTTTTTGCATAGAACAGTCCCACTCCTCCTCTTCACCATCTATGGCCGGCTTTAGCTGATTCTAAGAAAAAGTTCTGCCACACAGGCTCTTCAGCTTCAAACTACAACACCAACTCAAGCTTCTTCTTGTAGAGTTAATACAGTGTGGGAATATTCAACTCTCTGTTGATTGTTATCCTTGTTTGTGTTTCCTTTGGGGATATAGATTTGCAATCACTTTCTGCCCTAGTGAAAATTGACACTCGGGCAGAAAGTGAAAAGCAATGCAAAATATTCCATCTCTCACTGGAGCAGGTAATAAGGGTAAAATTTTAATTTGTGCCTTCATATAGCTTTGGGAAGATTTGCTCTAGCTTCCTGTTGTGTCTATGGGAAACTGGGTGGACATTTCTGCGGCAGGGACCCAGAGAGCATGTTTTAGCAAGTCCCCAGAACTGAAAAGAGATATGTCTAGAATTTCACTTTAAATGAAAAAAAAGCATAATGTCACACATTTCTATGACCCACCCAATAGGATTTCTTCACTGTGCCCAAAAATGCTATTATTAACATTCCCAGTGCCTACAATAGATTATGTAAATTCAAGGTACAGTGGGTCACTTATAGAAGACATAGCTTACCTAAACTGGGCAAACGAAAGAGACCCAGGCCAATGGACATTTCATGTGGCTCCTTTTAGGAAGGTACTCACGGCTCAGAAATATAGGTAGTGCGTTCAAACCATTGATTTTCGCTGGTTTAATGTCTGGGACTATAAATGTACCTTTCTCCATTTGCATAGTTGCTACCATTTTAAAATAAATAGGATACTGATGCTGGACACATGAGGGCATCAATAGAAAAGTGGGTGTCACTTCATGACTCATGACTTGTAGTTAAACACCTTTCCCCCTATATTTACTATGCTTTAGACAAAACAGGGCTTGGGGCCAACTGAAAAGAAATGGGAATACAATAGTTGCCATCGTTGGTGTCAGTATGAGTAAAATAAGTCGCATTATTGGTGTCATTGGGAGTAAAAATAACCCTCACATCAATATCAGTGGGAGTAAGTCCAATCGTATATTTCATGTAAAGTTAATATAAGTTCCATCATTGGTGTCAGTTTAGCAAAATACACTTTCTATCAGGGTCAGTGGGAGTAAGTAGGTCCAATCTTTGGTGTCAGTAGGATAAAATAAAACCCATTGTTGCTATCGGTGGGATTATACAATCCCCTTTGCTGGTGTCATTCATAGTCAAATAAACTCTATATCATTGGTGACAGTGGAAGTAAAATAAACATACTGTTGGTGTCAGTGGGAGCAAGAATTACCTGAAGACACACTCCTGTATTACTACTCCACCTCTCTCCTTCCCTATGGCTGGAACTGTGCTGCCACTATTGGACAGAAATCTACTCTGCCAGACAGTGCCATCATAATTGCAATGCAGAATGGAGAATATTCTAGCACTGAGCACCCCATTGCCACTCTCCAGACAGTGTCTAAAATTTTAGGACTGTTCCACAGGATCCAGGACACTTGCCAACTATTCCATTACAAGACAAGCAGGCAAAGCCCTTGTTGGCTGTCTTCAGTGGTTTCAGCTTTAATGAAGCATAGTGAGTTAAAAAAATGTTAGCCCTACCACAATCCTATACATCTGTCACGTACCTGGCGGACGAGTCTGACTTATGCAGGGGCTCACCTCTCTTGCGGCCCTGGTTCGAGAACTCCTAATAGTGTAGACAGGGAGTTCAGGAGCACAGGGGGGCATGAGGGCTGGACTGGATCACTTGAGGGTGTGTGATGGTCCACTAGAGCTCGTGCTGAGCAGAAGAGTAGTCGTGTGGTCCGGGTCGGCAACTGGCTGGCTAGGACGTGCAAATGGAGCAGACAGGTGGGTGGTCAGGTGCAAGCAGGGTCGGCAACGTGCGGGCAGCGAGGTACAGGTGGATCAGGCAAGAGAATAGACAGGCCCGGAGTCAGGGCAGGCAGAAATCAGCAAGGTACAAGGGAAGCCGGGGTCACAGGTACAGGAAAAGTCTCTCAGAGCAAGGCACGGGGTCACAGGAACGCCGTAGAACAGACAGCACCTGCTACAGGGAGCAGTGTGCTTAAATAGAGCTGTTTGGCGCCATCGGCGTGCACGTGCACAGGCGGCCAAAGCGGCCAGAAAATGCTGGTTCTAAGAACATCTGATCTTCAGGGATCCTGATGGGTTATAGCTGCCTAAGAGTGATCTGCCCTTTTAAAAAAAAAAAAAAAAAAAACATTTTAGGCCTGCACTGTTTAGGCCTGCATTTTCTTAACTAATTTCCTTGCACCATAGCTAGGACCCTCAATTTTGGTGGGTACCAATCAATGCACTTCAGACACCATGATTGCTCCACTTCAAGGTGATTGACTATCCCAACTGACAGTCAGGCAATGGAGTTTGGAGGCATAGAATGATTGATTACAATTGAGGAAAGTTGTTTGACAAAAGATGAAAGTTCTATTTATAAGCCCTTTCTCCATAAGTACAGTCACCTTTTTAATATACCTTTCAGTTATGCTACCATCTACATTTTGGGCATTTTATATTTAAATAATCCTAGCTAATGTCCACTAGGCTGCTTTTTCCATTAAAAGATTTGTCATTGTTTGGGTGTCTTTTAATAAGGAGTAATATCACAAACTTTAAATGTGGTAATTGCAAACAGAATGTAATATGGTGGAAATCTGGCAGTATAGAGGTTAATTACAGATCTGCTGAATACTAGTGTCAGGGCTTTTAGAGCCAAGATCAGTGGAAGGTTTCTGTTGCAGTGAAAGCTGAGGCCTCACTGGACAGCCTTCCTTTGTTTGTTTTCTTAGATTGGGAGGTCTGAATTCTTTCTCAATGCCGTAGCAGTTTTTGGTGTTTTCAAGAGCGGAGGCCAGAAGCTGCAGGTACTTCCTAGAAAACCGAGGGTGCATCTCTAGAGCTACAATTAGAGAAAATGGCAGGTCAAAGGTGCTAAATCAAAATAATGTACAGGCAGTTTGCAATTTTGAGCATTTTTTAGTACTTTATTCTTTCTTATTATCTGAAAATTTAAATGAAGAAGAGCCTTTTCTTTAACTTCCAGTGTAAAATAAATAGCAGCCCTTTTTTGGTCGAGACTTTGGCAGTGTTATTAATTCCCCCTCTGAAAAAAGTCCTCCAATAAAAGAAAAACATGGAAAGAAAAACAAACTATTAGAAAATCGAGGAGGTAGGAAATGTTATTTAAAAGGTAACCAGACCGCATCATTTTCCAGTGGTATTATATTCTCCCCTCAGTATCCAAAATATATACGGGCTCCCCGCCAAGAATGTAAAAGAAAAAACACAGCGGCATAGACACAACATCTGGACAGAGGCAGAACAAAACCCCCATTTATCACACTTAATCCTGCAATGAAACAGTCAACAGTTTACTTCTGTTTTGCTAATTTAGCTTCTTTCATGCTATAAGGTGGAAAACCCAGAGGAGAGGCATGCAGGCCAGGTCACTTATACAGCTTCTTAATATGGAATGTTCTGCCCTTTTCAGTTTTTCAGAACTTTTTTATCTTTGCATTTGCCATGGGCAGAATTTTTAGTGACTTTTATATCTGATCTGTTGCTCTGCCTACAGCAGTAGTGATGTGTTCTGTTCCATAAACAGAAATCCAGGGGCTCTCTACTGTATACTTTTCTTTTTTGCGCATTGAAAGGCAGAAAATAAATTTGCCAGATCTTTTAAGAGTAATACAAATTACAGTAATATAAAACACAGATTTTACCTGTACTTATCTACTAATTTGTTTTGATTTACCCACACACTCAGGTTGGCCATTTTGGCAGAACTGTATCATGTGACCCTAAACTGTATTGGTCTATGTTGTTTTTTGACTTTACTAAAGATGACTTCTGGTTGCAGCAAAATACTTTCTTTAAATGGTTGAGACTGAAAAATCTCCCATGATCCAGTTTATAGGACATACATTTAAATACAATTTTATCTTATCTATAATTGTCATTTTTTAAAACCAAAAAAATATATAACACAAGTAGTCTTTGTAGGGATTTAGTGAATTTGTTATTTGAAACGGTTATAAAAAGATTTATTGTTTGAATATGAAACCTGCTTTAATGTACTGCCTTGCTTGGCTCCAATACCTTAAGTATTGTTAAATCCCAAAGATCACATGTGCACTTGGTCCTTTTCAAATCTGTACAGTGGTTACTGACCAGTGTGGTCGGAAAGCCTCACCTCTCTCCCCTCACTGTTTTCCCATTCCACCTCTCATAAGGAAATGAATACTTAATTACTTCTGATTGACAGCACAGGAGAAGTAGGGGAGTGACGGCAACGCTCACAGAGCCCACACAACTTCTGCCTCCTCTGAAAGCTGACTGTCTGATCATTTTCAGCTCTGCCATCATGCCATGTAATATTACAGTCCTGTGCCACCTCTGCTCTGGGAGAGAGTAACTGTAGCAGCTGGCTTGTGCTGTTGCAGGCTTGTGTTTTTGTGAATGACAGCTCTCCTCTCCAGCACACTGTCATTCATAACAACAAAAGATGGCAGTTACTACTGAAGTCTCTCTCCCCTGAACAGCTGACTGCTGGCCTTGGGCTCAGTCTTTTTTGTCAGTTCTTTTACAATAAAATATTTTCTATACAAGCAAGTCAGAGACGAGACAGAGGTCTTGAAGTTTAAATGGCTCTAGAATGAGCAGGGAGAGGTGCCTTCGGTACTGGCTGTAACTCCCCCATAGAAATGCCCATAAATTGGGCTTCAGCTCAGGGTGGCACTATAGCTAGCACTCATAGAGAAGAAATATTTTATTTCAAAACCACTGCACTGATTTAACCACCCCCCCCCTCCCATGGGAAAAAAGACAAGTACTGTATATACATTCTTTAAAGCATCTAATTTTTAGACTGGTAATTAGGGATTAGGGGTTTGCTGCCCAGTTGCAATAACAGTTAATTTTGGATGTTCATGGTTTGAGTAATGAGGGACAGCTGGCAGCTTTGTGAAGGAGAGATAGTTGTTAATGCTACAGTGATAGTGTACCATTTACAGTGTTATACAGTGCTAAATAGGGATGGGCCGAACACCCCCCGGTTCGGTTCACACTAGAACATGCGAACAGGCAATACATTTGTGCAAACATTCGAACATTGAGCGAACCCGGACTGTAAAATTTGGGTCCGTACCGGACTTTGGGGTGTCCGTGCCCCGAACCCGATCCCGGACATTAAAAAAAAAGTCCGGGATTGGGTTCGGTATTTGGGTATTTTTGGCGCCTTTTCTATAGTTGCTGGGCATCCAATCAACAAGCTTTTCACTAGTTTGCCCTTAGAAGCCATCACAGCCATGCCTACTAATGGCATGGCTGTGATTGGCCAGTGCATCATGTGACCCAGCCTCTATATGGGGCTGGAGTCACGTAGTGCTGCGTGTCAGATCGTCTCAGACTAGAGTAGGGAGAGCTTCATGCCGCTGCTGTGAGGGAAAGATTAGCGTTCACAACCAGCTCAGACTGCATTAGGGAGACCTTCATTGCGGTCCTGTGAGGGAGACATTAGCGTTCAGAACCATCTTATAGTGCATTAGGGAGATGTTTCTGTCTGTGCTATGAGGGAGACATTAGCGTTCAGAACCATCTTATAGTGCATTAGGGAAACATTCCTGTTGGTGCTCTGAGGGAGAGGTTCTCATTCTAAAACCATCTACTACTGCATTAGGGAAATGTTCCTGTTGGTGCTCTGAGGGAGAGATTATCATTCTAAAACCATCTACTACTGCATTTGGGAAATGTTCCTGTTGGTGCTCTGAGGAAGAGATTATCATTCTAAAACCATCTACTACTGCATTAGGGAAACGTTTCTGTTGGTGCTCTGAGGGAGAGATTCTCATTCTAAAACCATATACTACTGCATTAGGGAAACATTCCTGTTGGTGCTCTGAGGGAGAGATTCTCATTCTAAAACCATCTACTACTGCATTAGGGAAACGTTCCTGTTGGTGCTCTGAGGGAGAGATTATCGTTCTAAAACCATCTACTACTGCATTAGGGCCAGGTTCCTGTTGGTGCTCTGAGGGAGAGTTTATCGTTCTAAAACCATCCACTACTGCATTAGGGAGAGGTTCCTGTTGGTGCTCTGAGGGAGCTTTTATCGTTCTAAAACCAACTACTACTGCATTAGGGCCAGGTTCCTGTTGGTGCTCTGAGGGAGAGATTATCGTTCTAAAACCATCTACTACTGCATTAGGGCCAGGTTCCTGTTGGTGCTCTGAGGGAGAGATTATCATTCTACAACCATCCACTACTGCATTAGGGAGAGGTTCCTGTTGGTGCTCTGAGGGAGAGTTTATCGTTCTAAAACCAACTACTACTGCATTAGGGCCAGGTTCCTGTTGATGCTCTGAAGGAGAGTTTATCGTTCTAAAACCAACTACTACTGCATTAGGGCAAGGTTCCTGTTGGTGCTCTGAGGGAGAGATTATCGTTCTAAAACCAACTACTACTGCATTAGGGCCAGATTCCTGTTGCTGCTCTAAAGGAGAGATTATCGTTCTAAAACCAACTACTACTGCATTAGGGCCAGGTTCCTGTTGGTGCTCTGAGGGAGAGATTATCGTTCTAAAACCATCTACTACTGCATTAGGGCCAGGTTCCTGTTGGTGCTCTGAGGGAGAGTTTATCGTTCTAAAACCATCCACTACTGCATTAGGGAGAGGTTCCTGTTGGTGCTCTGAGGGAGAGCTTATTGTTCTAAAACCAACTACTACTGCATTAGGGAGAGGTTCCTGTTGGTGCTCTGAGGGAGAGTTTATCGTTCTAAAACCAACTACTACTGCATTAGGGCCAGGTTCCTGTTGGTGCTCTAAGGGAGAGTTTATCGTTCTAAAACCATCCACTACTGCATTAGGGAGATGTTCCTGTTGGTGCTCTGAGGGAGAGTTTATCGTTCTAAACCAACTACTACTGCATTAGGGCCAGGTTCCTGTTGGTGCTCTGAAGGAGAGATTATCGTTCTAAAGCCATCTACTACTGCATTAGGGCCAGGCTCCTGTTGGTGCTCTGAGGGAGAGTTTATGGTTCTAAAACCAACTACTACTGCATAAGGGCCAGGTTCCTGTTGGTGCTCTGAGGGAGAGATTATCATTCTAAAACCATCTCCTACTGCATTAGGGCCAGGTTCCTGTTGGTGCTCTGAGGGAGAGATTATCTCATCATCTACCGA
>BLSH010291950.1:254718-264812 GCA_018402905.1 Glandirana rugosa | reverse complement strand
AACGTGCCATCCTTAATTCCCTCACTGGAGCGTGATCGGAAGAGGGCATTCCCAAATGACACCAGGGGCTCAGTGGAAGCACAAGGCGAAGGCAGAGGAGGAGGAGGAGGAAGAGGTCACCAACCCAGCACCACAGAAGGCAGGGTTTGCATGGCCGAAATGTGGAAAAGCTTTGTCAGCAGCACGCCACCACAAACAGCACCACCAGCTGACGTTTTAGCAGGAGGCAGCATTTCAGCAACATGGTGGAACAGTATGTGTGCACACGCCTACATGTACTGACTGATGGGTCTGCCCCATTCAACTTCTGGGTCTCCAAATTGGCCACATGGCCTGAGCTTGCCCTTTATGCCATGGAGGTGCTGGCCTGTCCTGCAGCCAGTGTATTGTCTGAATGTGTGTTTAGTACGGCAGGGGGCATTATCACAGACAAGCGCAGCCGCCTGTCCACAGCCAACGTGGACAAGCTAACCTTTATTAAAATGAACCAGGCATGGATCCCACAAGATTTGTCTGTACCTTGTGCAGAACAGACATTTAGACCGGCCTCACACATCCATTGGTATCCTTTTTTTTTTGAATATGTCTCAATATTTTGGGGGCTACCCCAATTCTAATAAAAAAAACAAACAAACAAAAAACAGTGGTGGCTACCTCCTCCTCCTCCACCACCGCCACTTCCACCTATACTGCCACGGACATGGCCTAGTCAACCTCTAGGCTCCTACTCCACATCCACCTCCTCCTCCCATTTTTATTTTTTTTATGTGATTTTAAGTTATTTCCCTATCCACATTTGTTTGCAGGGCACATGTCCTACTCTTACCCCCATTTTGCTTCCTTTTGCAGCCTTCTAGCCCTTTCCATGACTTTTTTACAGCCATTTTTGTGCCCAGAAGTTCGGGTCACCATTGACTTCAATGGAGTTCAGTGTCCGGGTCAAGTTCGGAACGAGTTCGGTGCCAAACCCGAACGGTTTCACAAGGTTTCTGCCGAATCCACCGAATCCGAACATCCAGGTGTCCGCTCAACTCTAGTCATGACAACCACTTTAAACTACAGGTAAGCCTATATTCAGGCTTACCTGTAGGTCCCGGGAAAATCTCCTAAACTTGCACCACTTAGGAGATATTCCCTGTATCTGCATGTGCTGACGTCATTGGCACATGCACAGTGAAGAAACAGCCCGACCGGGCTAACTCACTAAGCTCACTAAGTGTGCTGTAAATAACGGCTCCCGTGACGTCAGTGCAGCTCCTGCCAATGACAGCGCTGGAGTCCGCGCTGTGATTGCTCAGCGCCCGGGATCCCGGAAGACGACGGACACAGCATGTTTCCGGTCAGAGCGATGCTCGGGGACCGCCACTACAGCGTCGATCTAAGGTAAGCATTTCATAGTGAGCTAGTATGCTCATTATGCCTTTCTCTTGCAGGTGTTTTTTTTTCTTAAATAGACTTGACAACCACTTTAAAGGCTTATATGCAAGTTATTGCCATAAAACGTGCATGGATCCTGCCCTAGGGGTATCAATGCAAAAAAAAGTTTTAAATCGATCAAATGTTTTTTCAGGAGCAGTGATTTTAATAATGATAAAAGTGAAACAATAAAAATGAAATATTCCTTTAACCACTTGCTTACTGGGCACTTAAAACCCCCTCCTGCCCGGACCAATTTTCAGTTTGAATGACAATTGCGAGGTCGTGCGACATTATACCCAAACAAAATTGCGGCGCTATAGACTTATTCCACGGATGTTCACCAACTGGCTTCAGGCATTTAACATACTAACTAGTGTAATAGTAGAGAAGGTGCCGGAGAACTGTTCAGCATTGTTTTGCTCCATCAGTGAGGCCCAGCGGGTTTATGGAGGGAGTGGCGTGGCTGCGCTATGACGAGCAGTTCCGCCAGCAGAAGGCCGTGAGATCACAAAGACATTGGCTTGTGCATGAAGCTGATGACGTAGGCCAGGGTTGCCCCGACACCCCGATACCTCAGCACCATTGGCCACAAAACGCAAGGGGTTCTGCTGGCAGTTTAATGGGGGCGCCTGCAGATTAGTTTCCGCCACGGATGCTCTGGTTGTGCAGGTTCGCATTCCTTGTCCAAGTGCTTCAAGCAGGGAAAGAAAATGGCCGACGCTGGAAAAAGGGAAGACACCAGTGAAGGTGGAAAAAATGGCACCGTACCTAAATAGATATGCAAACAGGGCTGCAGCAAGAATTTTTTGGTTGGGTTTTAAGGAGGGTTTTCTAATCCCTAGTTTGTTGTCCAGTGTCCCTCCCGTTTAGACGAACTTGAAGACGGCATATGATCATCTGGAAGTGGTTTCTGGGAAACTGCAGAAGGATGTGGAGTTGGGTAGGGTGTCGGGTGCGTTTTCTTCCCCGCCTGTGGAGGACCTGGTGGTTTTGTCATTAAGGGTAGTCCCCAAGAGGGAGCAGAACCAGTTTTGCCTTATCCATCATCTTTCCTACCCTAAAGGGGGGTTTGTCAATGATGCAATCAACCCCTCCTTATGTACCATGTCATACACATCCTTTGATGAAGCGGTGATGTGGGTTCGCCAATTTGGTCAGGGGGCTCTTATGGCCCAAACTGATATTGAATATTCCGCCTTTTGCAAGTACATCCAGACAGAATTCGCCTATTGGGCTGCAGATGGGACGGTAACTACTTTGTTGATCAGTGCCTACCGATGGGTTGTGCCATTTCATGTTCTTATTTTGAAATATTCAGTTCTTTTCTAGAGTTTGTCGTCAAGGACTTGTCAGGCCTTAAGTAAATTTTACACTATTTGGACAACTTTTTAGTTATAGGCCTACCGGGAGATCGGTCTTGTCTTATTTATTGAACACACTGCAGCATGTTTTTCACGTTTTTGGGATGCCATTGGCACCAGATAAGATGGAGGGGCCCACTACAGAGTTTATGTACCTGGGGATTATCATCGATAACGGCTTAATGGAATTCCGGTTACCTAGGGGACAAACTCGAGGACCTTTGGGGGACGGTAGCTGGGGTTATTCGACGCTCCAAGGTGCAGTTGCGGTAGTTAAAGTCCTTGTTGGGAAAACTTAATTTTGCGTGTCAAATTATGCCCATGGGTCGGGTGTTTTGCCAGCTAATGGTGTCAGCCACTGCAGGGGTTAATGCACCCCATCACTTTGTTCGCTTTTGACAGGAACATCCGATAGACTTGCGGGTTTGGGACATGTTCCTAGAACATTACAATGGGAGGTCTTTCTGGATGGGTCCGTCGGTTTCGGCGGAAGAACTGGATTTGTTCACGGACGCGGTGGGGTTGGTTGGTCACTCTGCTTACTTTCATGGTTGCTGGAGCACGGGCAGATGGCCTGAGGCATTGGCGGGGTCCAATCTCATCCGTAACCTGGCACTGTTGGTGTTGTTTTCAATTGTGCTGGCCTTGGAGCTGTGTGGGTCGGAATTTCGGAATCAACGTGTTCGATTCCACTGTGACAACATGGGTTGGGGTCTATACCATTAACTCATTGTTGGCTTCCTCCCTCCCCATGGTCTGCTTGCTGCGTCACTTGGTCTTGCTGTGTTTGCAATTTAATGCTTTTGTGTTTGCTGTTCATGTCCCGGGTGTTGGGAATAATGTGGCTGATGCGCTTTCTCTCTTACATTTGAACAAATTCCATCAGTTGGTGCCGGAAGTGAAGCAACTTGGAATTCCATGCCCCAGGCACTTGTGGGATCTCGTTTTGCCACCATAAATGCTTTGATCAGGAGGTCGGTAGCGGATGCTACATGGTGTGCATATGGGCGGGTCTGGCGTGAGTGGCACGATCTAGTAAGTGCGGTGGGAGGTTGCTTCAGGGACGAGGACTGGTTGCATGTGTTAGAACTGTAAGGATGGGGTGTCTGTTGCTTTAGTCAGCCGTAAGATGGCTGGCTTGGCTTTTATGTTTAAAATGGCTGGTGTTGAGGATGTTACCAAGTCGTTCTTGGACGCATAGCCCTGAGGAGTCACAGTAAGGGTTGCGGGAGATCGGATTCCCGCTGTCCTGTGTCTTTGGGGGTGTTGTCGGATGTTCTCCCCGTGTTTGTTTTACACCACTCGAAGTTCAATTTTTCCAGACGACCTTCATTTTGGCTTTTTTTGGAGCGTTGCGGGTGGGGGAACTGGTTAGTCCTTCCAGCACGGTGGCTGGGGGTCTGGATGTGGAGGATGTGGAAGTGCAGGGTGACAGTGTCACTTTAAAAACTCAGAAATCGAAAACCAACCAGATGAGGCGGTTGCTAGGGTGGTCCTCGGCAAAGTATCAGGCTTACTGCTGTGCCCAGACACCGTGGTGAGGGCTTGGTTTTTGTTACAGCCTGCTGAGCTGGGTCCTTTCTCGATCCATGAGGATCAGTCGGCATTGTCCCGGTTCCAGTTCGTGACTGTGTTCAGGAAGTGTTTGAGGGTGAGGGGTTTTCCACCAGAGGAATATTCCTCACATTCTTTCAGGATTGGTGCGGCCATGGAGGCGGCACAATGAGGCTTGAGTGACCAGATGCTACGGCGGATTGGTCGTTGGGAATTTCAGTGTTTTTTTCGCTTGTATGTACGTCCGTATCTTCTTTAATGTTGGGGGCTTCTTCAGTGGGGTTTTTCTCTGTGGTGGATACAGTGGGCGTCTTTAGTTGTCTGTATGTTAGTTGTGTTGGTATCGCCTCTAAGGCCGGTGGGGTTGCATATCGGGGTTTGTTTATGTTGGGCGGGAGTTCATGGTTTTGTTTCTTGTGTTTTTCAGACCCGGTGGATACTGGGCCATTCATATGCTCAATGGGGTGGGGGGGGGCTAGGAGGGCATTGGTTAGGCCTGAAGGCAGGCAGTCGGGTTTTCCCCATAGCGAGGCAGCGATCAGGTGGATCCGTATCCACTGTCCCTAGTATGTTGTGGTCCACTGTGTTACCGGAAGTTCAAAGGTATGCAAGGATGGATAGGCCTCCTGATGTGCTGCTGATGCATGTAGGGGGCAATGATCTCAATGTTAGGGCTTCCAGAGAGCTTATTTGTGACATCAAGTGGGATTTTCTCTGCTTGAGGTCGGCCTTCCTGGACATTGTACTGGTTTGGCAGGGGGTCTTGTAGGGTGGTCCGATCTGTGGATCGGATCAATAAGGCCAGGATCAATGTAAATAAAGAGGTGGCCAAGTTTTTCATCTGCAATGGGGGGCTGGTTGTTCGTCATGTGGAGTTGGAGGGAGACAGTTGGCTGTAACTGAGGGGTGATGGAGTGCACTTGTCAGCGGTGGGAATAAACATCTGGCTTTTGGGTCTGCAGGAGGGTCTTCAGTGGGCCTTGAGGCTGTGGAGGGCCACCCACACGTGAGGTTTCACGAGTGGGCATTTGTGGCAGGGGTCTTGGGTTCTTGAAGGTCGGAATGTTTAAGTAATAGAATATGTGGAGTGGAACGGGTTGGGCCCATCTAGGTATGGGTACCTTCCCTACTAAGGAAGTAATGGGCTATCGGTCATCGGGCTGCATCGGGTGATAAAATGGTAAAAGTTTGTCCCTGAGCCAGTGGAACTGCGGCTAGGGGCCAGGATGCTCAAGTGGTTGGTGGTACAGCTGATGCGATAGCAAACTTTTCTTCATTAACCTGAGACATAGTCAGTCAGATAAGTTGGGTAAAAAGTTGGGTTATAAAATGGAATATGTTTGTGATTAATTGTTATGGTTGTTAATAAAGGGCTCCCTCCCTATATATTGATATATTTATGTGTGTGTATTTACAGGTTGGTTTGGTCTGATTTAGTAGGATGCAAGGTAAACTTTGGGTTATTAATTAAAAAAAAAAAAAAACGGGACAATGGGGCAATGGGGTAATGTTCAAGGTGTGGGGCAGTCGTAGCAGTTGGCAGGGGTCTTGGGTTATTGAAGGTCGGAATGTTTAAGTAATATAGTTTGTGGAGCGGAACGGGTTGGGTCCATCTCGGTATGGGTTCCTTCCCTACTAAGGAAGTAATGGGCTATTGGTCATCGGGCTGCATCGGGTGATAAAATGGTAAAAGTTTGTACCTGAGCCAGTGGAACTGTGGCTAGGGGCCAGGATGCTCAAGTGGTTGGTGGTACAGCCGATGTGATAGCAAACCTTCCTTCATTAACCTGAGACATATTCAGGTAGATAAGTTGGGTAAAAAGTTGGGTTATAAAATGAAATATGTTTATGATTAATTGTTATGGTTGTTAATAAAGGGCTGCTACGGTCATTGTTGCGTTGCACGTTTTCTTAAAGGTATTGCTGGGTTAATTAAGAAAGGTGTAAAGTAGTAGGTTGTGGCAGCCACAGCATCAGCCATACACCAGTCATGAATAATAATAATCAGTATTGTATATTGCTTCTGCCATACTACAGTGAATTGCAGTTTGGTATTTCATTATGTTGTTTACTGCTCTATCACTGTGAATTGCATTGCAGTGCATACCACTCTTTTGTAGAACTACTTTTTTGTCTGTCAACAACTTCTATTGTTTAGCTTCTGCTGGTACCCCCTTTTTAGTTATTGACATTTTTTCTATTTTCAGTAAAAAAAATCTAAAAAATAAATCACAAAAAGTTTTTATTTGTTCTATTGTTTTAGAGTTTAGGGTTTAGTCTAATCTTTTTTGTAGATTTACTTTATTTGTATGTTATTTTGATTTCAGTCTTGTCCTTTTTTTTATGGTCAGCAGAATAAACTTGTTGCTGACACAAGCAAAGCTGTAATTTCTTAGTAGCACACTGCTCATCGCTCACCACTCCATACTATTGTTGTCTACTGTGCTACACCAGTTTACAACAGTGTCAAGTGCACCCGAGCAGCACATCCTCAACCCTCCTATTGCCATAGCTGCTAGTAAAATTAGGCAATCTCCTATTGCCATCATACCTGGGAAGCCTAAAGGGAGAGTCAAAGGTTAGTAATGCACAGCTAGTGAAAAGAAGGCGAGTGCATCTGCAGGGCAAAGCAGTGCTTGGGCTGCATCTTTAAGAGGCAGGGCACATCTTTCTTTCTTTTCTGGCAGTGGAGTGGATAACCAAACCTTCATTCTCCTCCTACAACTCTCAGGCACAGACTAGCACAGTGTCATCAGAAACTGAACATGCACCCTCTTCTTCAACATCTATTTCCGCAGACCCTACAAACTGGCATTGAGATGTTGACTGAATTATTTGAGCACACCAACAGTCACTTGCTGTAGGAGGATGGACAAACAATTTGTTTATTCAGATGTTAAGGAAGAGAGGGGGGTGACAACAGGCAATAAATCACCAGTGATGTTCCTGCGGCTGCAGCTTACAGCGAAGTGGGCTCAAATGATGAAGTGGATGAGGTGGCAGACTGTACCTGGGTGAATGTAGAGGTAGAAAGTGAGGGAGAATCACAACATCAGTGAGTCATGATGTTGTCTTGGAGTGGCATTTATAGGAGTGGAGGGAGCAGCTGCCCTATTCCATTGGATGGTACTGCTCCATGTGTGCAGGCCACTGGCATCCCTAAGTCCATTCCACAGGGCTTAGCAGTCTGGGTCTTCTTTTCATACATATGCTGTAGACAGCTTAATAGTGGTTTGCAGACTCTGTCTGCAGTGTATCATATGTGGTAAATCTACCAGTGCATTTGATACCACATGCACAAGGAGACACATGACTGTTTACTGCAAAGCTTGGTTTAAGCAGCACATGAATAGTACTGATCAGCAGCCAAAGACCCCCAATCCTCCTAGTTTTTGCCACTCCTATTGCTCCTCTTCCACCACTTCACAGGAATCTCCATCTGCATCTACTGCTACATATTTAGCAATAGTGATGGAAGTCTGGCAAGGGGTATAAGGCATAGTTTATGGCACATCAGGAGGCGAAGAGGATCAACATGGGACCACACTTAAGAGTAAGTAGTAGTCAACTGCTTTCAAAGTCTCCTAACGCCACCCTGTCATCCCAAGACACATCTTTGACCAGGCAGGTGCATCATCCTCAACTGTTGGAGCGGAAGAAAAAATAAGTCACCCCATACGCAGCAGATGCTGGCCAAAATTGCTGACTTTACAACTGCTCCTGCTCCAGATAATTAAACCTACCCCATTAGCGCAAATTGGCAGCCACAGTGGCAGGTCCCAGCCACAATTTTTTCAGTTAGAAGGCCATCCCTGACCTCCACAAGAAAGAGGACATGGAGCAGGCTTACAGGGGGTACATTTCACCCCTCCCCCTTAGCCAAAGTTGTCTAAGAAATTGTAAAAAACAAGGTGTGTTGCGTGTGACATATTACTTCTGTTGGAATCTGAGAAATATAATTTACACATTTCTAGGCCCCTGCAAGATAAAATGTGAATGGGGACTAAAATAAATAATGAAAATATTACGTATGGTGTGTACAGCATATTACTTGTAGCTTAATGTTAAAAAAATATGAAATTTAACCACTTAAGGACTGGAAGGATTTCCCACATTAGGACCAGAGCACTTTTTGCGATTCTGCACTGCATCGCTTTAACTGACAATTGCGCAGTCGTGCGACGTTGTACCCAAATTAAATTGACACCCTTTTTTCCCCCACAAATAGAGCTTTCTTTTGGTGGTATTTGATCCCCTCTGCGTCACTTCTGATCACCGCTATTAACAAAAAAAGAGCGACTATTTTAAAAAATACCAATATTTTTTACTTTTTGCTATAATACATATCCAAAAAAAAAATTATAAAAAATCAAATGTATTCATCAGTTTTGGCCGACATATATACTTCCTCATATTTGTGGTAAAAAAAAAATCACCATCGTCAGATTGGTTTGCGCAAAAGTTGCCACACTTACAAACAATGAGAATTAATTTCTGGTGTGCTTACTATTTTTTTTTTACTAGTAATCTGAAATTTTTATTGGGACTGTGATATTGGGGTGGACATGTCAGACATTTTTGACATTTTTTGGGACCAATGACATTTATACAGCGATCAGAAATTTAAATATGCACTGATTACTGTGTAAATGTCATTGGCATTGAAGGGAGGTTAACCTGCAGGAAATAATCTAGGGGTTAACTGTGTTCCCTGGGTGTGTTCTAACTGTGAGGGGGCTGGGCTGCCAGGGGCATAAGAGATCTAACTGATCCCAGAGACTGGGATCAGTAGATCTCGGTTATGCCGCCTGTTGGAATGGGGAACCGCCGTGTTGACATCGGCGGTTCCCCCTTTCTCTTCTCTTCCAGGTCATCGCGGGCAGCCAGCAGACATCGAGTCCATCGGACCCACGGCCTCACTGCTGCAGAGTGCGTCGGGCACGAGAGCGCGCCGGTGGTAGCACGCTCCCACCCACTAGCCGCGCATGAGTGAGCCGCCTTTATAAAGGGCGATTCATGCTACAGCGCCACTCTGCAGCAGTAGATGTAAGTGGGACGGCCGGGAAGTGGTTAAATCTATTTTGTTACTCTAAATAAGGATGTGGTTTTGATATTAAGGTACATTAGAATAGTAGAAATAATATCTATGCAGTGTTCCTTTCTTTATATAGTGTACAAAAAAACTCTTTAATGTACAGTATCTCACAAAAGTGAGTACACCCCTCACATTTTTGTAAATATTTTATTATATCTTTTCATGTGACAACACTAAAGAGTTGAGACTTTGCTACAATGTAAAGTAGTGAGTGTACAGCTTATATAACAGTGTAAATTTGTTGTCCCCTCAAAATAACTCAAAACACAGCCATTAACCACTTGACAACTGGGCACTTAAACCCCCTTAACAACCAGACCAATTTTCAGCTTTCAGCGCTCTCACACTTTGAATGACAATTACTCAGTCATGCAATATTCGACATGTGAGTGATGAAATGTAACATCGTTTCAGAGTTGAGAAATCACAACAGTGTACTTTTCTATATTATTTTATAAATGTTTTTACACTCCCCACATGAGTGAAAACACTCTATGACATGTAATTTCTCAAAAAAACATGTGATATATTTCTTTCCTTGTGACGTATCTATAATAAAGATGATAAGATTACATGGAATTATAGTTTTGGTGTAGGAATAAATCTCATTGTTTTATCTAAATTGGTGAAGGGCCGGCAGGGTGAATGTAGATGACGACGTCTCA
>BLSH010291950.1:241845-253038 GCA_018402905.1 Glandirana rugosa | reverse complement strand
GAGCACGGCTGGGTGGATGAGCATGCATGGCTGGATGGATGGATGGGTGAGCATGGATGGATGGGTGGGTGGGTGAGGATGGATTGGGTGAGGATGGGTGGGGGGTGGATCGCTGGGTGGGTGGTGGGTGGCTGATGATGGCTGGGTGGGTGGTGGGTGGCTGATGGTTGCTGGGGGGTGGTGGGTGGGTGGTAAATAGATGGTGGGGGGGAGTATTTTGTTACTAGGCAGCGCTGTGGGCATTGCACATCGCCCACAGCGCTGCTGCGCGTCTTCTCTCCCCCCTCTCTCCTCTCACACTGCACCGATCGGTGCAGAGAGGAGAGAGAAGCCGGCGCTTCCGCCGGCTTGTTTACATGTGATCGCGCCGTCATTTGACGGCGCGATCACGTGGTGAAAGGCCGCTCACAGCGGCCATTCACCCCGATCTGTGATCAGTCGGGTCCCCCGACGTCCTCCCAGAATTAAGCAACCGCCCTGTAGACGTCAATTGTCTATGGGGCGGTTGTTAAGCGGTTAATGTCTAAACCACTGGCAACAAAAGTGAGTCCAAAGTGTTAATATTTTGTGTGGCCGCCATTATTTTCCAGCACTGCCTTGACCCTCTTGGGCATGGTGTTCACCAGTGCTTCACAGGTTGCCACTGGAGTCCTCTTCTACTCCTCCATGACAACTTCACAGAGCTGTTGGATGTTAGAGATCCTGCGCTCCTCCACCTTCCATTTGAGGATGCCCCACAGATGCTCAATTGGGTTTAGGTCTGGAGACATGCTTGGCCAGTCCATCACCTTTACCCTCAGCTTCTTTAGCAAGGCAGTGGTTGACATTGAGGTGTGTTTGAGGTTGTTATCATGTTGGAATACTGCAGTCTAGTCTCCGAAGGGAGGGGATAATGCTCTGCTTCTGTATGTCACAGTACATGTTGGCATTCATGGTTCCCTCAATGACCTGTAGCTCCCCAGTTCTGGCAGCACTCATGCAGCCCCAGACCATGACACTCCCACCACCATGGTTGACTGTAAGCAAGACGCACTTGTCGTTGTACTCCTCACCTGGTTGCCGCCACACATGCTTGACACCATAAAGTAAATAAGTTTATCTTGGTCTCATCAGACCACAGGACATGGTTTCAGTATTCCATGTCCTTAGTCTGCTTGTCTTCAGCAAACTGTTTGCGTGCTCTCTTGTGCATCATCTTTAGAACCTCCCCACCCCTTCAACCTCTGCAGCAATGCTAGCAGCATTCACACGTTTAATTCCCAAGACAACCTCTGGCTATGACGCTGAGCACGTGCACTCAACTTCTTTGATCGCCCATAGCAAGGCCAGTTCTGAGTGGAACCTGTCCTGTTAAACCGTTGTATGGTCTTGGCCACCGTGCTGCAGCTCAATTTCAGGGTCTTGGTAATCTTCTTATAGCCTAGGCCATCTTTATGTAGAGCAATAATTCTTTTTTTCCAGATCCTCAGAGTTCTTTGCCATGAGGTGCCATGTTGAACTTCCAGTGACCAGTATGAGAGAGTGAGAGCGATAACACCAAATTTAACTCACCTGCTCCCCATTCACACCTGAGACCTTGTAACACTAATGGGTCACATGACACCAGGGAGGTAAAATGGCTAATTGGGCCCAATTTGGACATTTTCATGTAGGGGTGTACTCACTTTTGTTGCACCGGTTTAGACATTAATGGTAGTGTGTTGAGTTATTTTGAGAGGACAGCAAATTTACATGGTTATAGAAGCTGTACACTCATTACTTTACATTGTAGCAAAGTGTAATTTCTTCAGGTGTTGTGACATGAAAATATATAATAAAATATTTACAAAAATGTGAGGGGTGTACTCACTTTTGTGAGATACTGTATATATTTTGTCTTTCTTTTTTTCTGTGTCATATATATACTGTGGATTTGTAGGATGAAAAGTTGGATGATGTGTAAACCTCTCAAAATGTATCCTACTCAAACGGATTCCATTCTGAATATTTATTGACAATATTTTTGCTTTGTGCATAATCTACTGTAATTGCATTTCTCGATAAACAGTACCTTATCACTCACTCCTAAAATGTGGCCTACTAAAAAGGCTTACATGTGCCTGTTTAATATTTTTGCTTTATATTCCTAATGTAATCCACTGTTGTTCTAGTTACTGGATCAAAATGCATTGCTTCACCCTCTTCAAATACAACCTACTACAAAGGCTTACATGATGTGTAACGTGTCCCTGTCTCATTCATGCCTCTGACATATTACACTGTAGTTTTTATTTCTGGATCAAAAATGCCTTGTCTATCCCTCTTCAAGTGCAGCCTACTCAAAAGGCGTACATGATGTGCAGTGTGTTTTTGTAATATTTGCACCTAAAAACAGAGATTTTTTCAAGTTACAATAAATCAGATAGGGGTGCTGATGCCTTATGTAAGCTGAGGAATAATATACAATTAAACAAATTTATTACACACACAAATTATGTGATGCCAGAATACAGAGTGGTTGATCCTGTCCCAGAGAACTATACTGTTCTGCAACTCTGCACATAGCTGAAAAGCATGGGCTAAGCTTGTAACTTGAAGAATAATTGGTGTATATTACCATGTTTCATAAAATGGAGGGGAGGGGGGAGATTAACAGTATTTATTCATATTTTTGTTTGCATTGGTACATGCCCCCCATATCAGTGCCTGTTCCTATTGCCCTTTGCCACGGGGGAGCGTCCATTACCCACCTGCTGGTGACCTACTTGTGTATGTGTAATTGTCCTGCTGGTCTGTGTGAACATTGCTATAGCTACTGGTCTCTAAGCCTGACCCCTGATTGTGAGAGAATAATCTGGCCACCAACATGGAGGCTGCTATAGCAACTTCTGTGGCACTTTTTTGGAAGTAAATTGCTGAGCTGCAAGAGTTTGGTGTTACCTCCCAAGAAAGATTTTCCAAACTTAAAAATGTTGTGAAAGGGCAATGAGAGGAGATCCTTGCTCTACAGAAGCAATTGCTGGATTTACATTCCCATAAGCTAATGCACCCATGCCAATCAAGTTCAATGGAGGTTTCCAATGAATCAACTTTTCAATTATTTACAACCTCTGCATTACTGCCGAAAAAAAGTTGCACAGTTTCCACAGGGTAGACGCTCTGTTGCTGAGTACACAGCTGAATTCTGATGCTGGATTTCAGATACCACTTGCAACCCAGCAGTGCAAAAGAGTCAGTTCTGCCAAGGGCTCTCTGAACAGGCTCACCAGAGTAGAGAATCCTAAGGATCTTGAGACTTTTATCCAAGTATGTGCCTGCATTGAAAGGAGGAAAAGGAGGAAGGAGAGACTGGGAATATTTGGAAGTACTAGTGGCAGGAGTATTCCTACTAGTGAAAGGATTAGAGTAGGGTTATACAAACCCCAAAGAATGCGACTTTAATGGTGCCGGTCAATACCCCACCTCTGGAAAAATAGGCCTAGACACAATTGTCCATATAAATATATACATTTATTAATACATATTAAAAATTTGCCCACATAGGCTATTAATAGCAAAACATGATCAACATAAAAGCTGGCCGCCGTGTCTTTAACAACCGATGACTCATCAGCTGTCAGCCATCTTCCCCACTAACAGTTGAAATGTAAAAAAAACAATGCCGGCAATAGAAGATTCTTAAAAAAAACAAAAAACAGCATGGGGCCCCCCGATCAATACCAGGCCTCCACTATGTGAATGAGTATGGGGTGCCCCTACCCTTTCACCAAAAAAGTGTGAAAGTGAATAAAGCCAGTGCATGAGTTTTTAACAATTCCTTTATTAAAAAATAAAAAACAATGACCCCGATGTAGATCCATTGTAAATCACGCCACCTGCCACACACGGACCCAAAAAAGGAAAAAGAAACCTCCGCTCCTCACGGAATGCCTGCTCCTCCACCTGACATTTCCTAAATAGCTAAGGGGTGGGCCACCCAATGACGTCAGCAGGTGACCCCACCCCCTTGTGACATCACCAAACAGGGGGGCGGGGTCATCCGCTATAAGAAATGCCAGATAGAGGAGCAGGCAGTCCGCAGGGAGCGTTCAAGGAGGCCAGAGGTTTGTTTTTTCTTTGCGTCCAGTGGTGGCGGCGGGCGACGTGATTGACAATGGATCTACATCGAGGGACATTTTGTTTTTTAAAATAGGAATTGTCAAAAACTCGTGTCCTGTCTTTATTCACTTTTTTGGTCAATGGGTAGGGGTACTATGTACCCATACTTATTCACATAGAGGGGGGAGGGTGGGATCTGGGGCCTCCTTCTTAAAGGGGGTTTCTAGATTCCAACAAGCCCCCCCACCCACAGACCCCAACAACCACAGCCCAGGGTTGTGGGGAAGAGGCCCTTGTCCCCAAGGTGCTTTGGAGTGAAAGGGCAGAGCCCCCCTGCTCCAAAGCAACCCCCATGTTGAAGGCATGTGGTCTGGTATGGTTTGGAGGGGGCTTTCGCTCGTCCCCTCCTTTCCTGGCCTGCCGGGCTGCATGCTTTCATAAGGGTCTGGTACCCCACACTGTTTTTTTTTGCTGTTTTTTTTTCTGAATTTTCTATTGGTAGCATTGTTTTGCTTACATTTCAGCTGTCAGTGGGGAAGCCCACTGACAGCTGATGAGTCATCGGTTGTTAAGGGTGCGGCGGCCCCCTTCACGGCCTTCTTCACACAGAATTTGAATTGGTCGATCAGTTTTCGACTGAACCAAATTCAAATCGTTCTGAAAATTTGGAATTAGTTAGAAAATTAATAAACAAAATTTAACGACAGGGAAACTAAACAAATTCCAAAACGAAATCAGTAACATATCCGAAACTAAACAAATTTTTCCATTGTGCACATGTCTACCTATTAAAAGATCAACTCAGGTAAAAAAAGAGATGATATTTATTATTATACCAGTTAAAGTGGTTGTAAACATCAGACATGAATTGAACAGAGCATATCCTTCTATAGTGTGTACTTGTTTCAATTAGGAGCACTACATGCCATTTCTGCCTGCTGCTCCATTCCTCTGCTATCAGTATGAATCCCTTTTGATAAGTTTTCCTGACACCAAGAGAAAAAAGGTGACAGGAGGGAGCTCCAGCTGATTGACAGCCTCAGCTGTGTTCCTATGTGCTGTGTGAAGGGGGTGTGTCCCTTCCCTCCAATCAGCTGTCAGAGCTTTCCTCACTGAGCTCTGCAGAGTGTAATTTCAGCTCTCTGCCCCCCATTTTCTGACAGCTCAGGCAAGCTTTATAAATTCTGGACTGTTGTATCTCTGTGTATCCCCTATGGCCAGTTACTTCACTGGACATACAGTCAGGTCCATAAATATTGGGACATAAACACAATTCTAATCTTTTTTTGGCTCTATATACCACTACAATGGATTTGAAATGAAACAAACAAGATGTGCTTTGACTGCAGACTTTCAGCTTTAATTTGAGGGTATTTACATATCTCATCCAAATCAGGTGAACGGTGTAGGAATTACAACAGTTTGTATATATGCCTCCCACTTTTTAAGGGACCAAAAGTAATGGGACAATTGGCTGCTCAGCTGTCCATGGGCAGGTGTGTGTTATTCCCTCATTATCCCATTTACAAGGAGCAGATAAAAGTTAATTTCAAGTGTGCTATTTGCATTTGGAATCTGTTGCTGTCAACTCTCAATATGAGATCCAAAGAGCTGTCACTATGAGTGAAGGAAGCCATCATTAGGCTGAAAAAAACAAAACAAACCCATCAGAGAAATAGCAAAAACATTAGGTGTGGCCAAATCAACTGTTTGGAACATCCTTAAAAAGAAAGAACGCACCGGTGAGCTCAGCAACACCAAAAGACCCGGAAGACCACGGAAAACAACTGTGGTGGATGACCGAAGAATTCTTTCCCTGGTGAAGAAACCCTTCACAACAGTTGGCCAGATCAAGAACACTCTCCAGGAGGTAGGTGTATGTGTGTCAAAGTCAACAATCAAGAGAAGACTTCACCAGAGTGAATACAGAGGGTTCACCACAAGATGTAAACCATTGGTGAGCCTCAAAAACAGGAAGGCTAGATTAGAGTTTGCCAAACAACATCTAAAAAAGCCTTCACAGTTCTGGAACAACATCCTATGGACAGATGAGACCAAGATCAACTCGTACCAGAGTGATGGAAAGAGAAGAGTATGGAGAAGGAAAGAAACTGCTTATGATCCAAAGCATACCACCTCATTAGTGAAGCATTGAAGTGGTAGTGTCATGGCGTGGGCATGTATGGCTGCCAATGGAACTGGTTCTCTTGTATTTATTGATGATGTGACTGCTGACAAAAGCAGCAGGATGAATTCTGAAGTGTTTTGGGCAAGATTATCTGCTCATATTCAGCCAAATGCTTCAGAACTCATTGGACGGCGCTTCACAGTGCAGATGGACAATGACCCGACGCATACTTTGAAAGCAACCAAAGAGTTTTTTAAGGGAAAGAAGTGGAATGTTATGCAATGGCCAAGTCAATCACCTGACCTGCATCCGATTGAGCATGCATTTCACTTGCTGAAGAAAAAAAACTGAAGGGAAAATGCCCCAAGAACAAGCAGGAACTGAAGACAGTTGCAGTAGAGGCCTGGCAAAGCATCACCAGGGATGAAACCCGGCGTCTGGTGATGTCTATGCATTCCAGACTTCAGGCTGTAATTGACTGGAAAGGATTTGCAACCAAGTATTAAAAAGGTAAAAGTTTGATTTACGATTGTTAATCTGTCCCATTACTTTTGGTCCCTTTAAAAGTGGGAGGCACATATACAAACTATTGTAATTCCTACACTGTTCACCTGATATGGATGTAAATACCCTCAAATTAAATCTGAGAGTCTGCAGTTAAAGCAGGTCTTGTTCGTTTCATTTCAAATCCATTTTGGTGGTGTATAGAGCCAAAAAGATTAGAATTGTGTCAATGTCCCAATATTTATGGACCTGACTGTATGTACAGTAAGTGAGTTTTCAGAGGGTACCCACTGCTGAACAAACTGCAGAGCTGATGGTTAAAGAAGCCTTTAAATTACATGGAATTCCTGATGATGTAGTGTCTAACAGGAATAGTTTATGTCAACATTCTACGATGTTTTTATTTTTGGAGAACTTAGATAGGGATGAGGGTAATGGTGGGATCCTCCAAAATTGAGAGCTATGTGCACCAAGGACTTAATCTTCCTTTCTTGCTTAAAGCGGAGTTTCACCCAAAAAGTGGAACTTCTGCTTTGAGTGCAGGTGACCCCCTGACATGCCACAATTGGCATGTCATGTTTTCACAGGGTCCCAGCTCCCACTTTCTCTCCTGGTGCCATGGAAATGGAAGGAAGTGCACCTGTCCTCCTTCCCTCCCGGCAATCTTCTGGGACATGTCACAGGTCCCAGAAGATACACCGGCCATTCCCAGCACCCAGCTCGCGCATGCGCAGTGCGCACCCAGCCGTGAAGGCACGGCCAGGCGTCGACACTTGCTATGCCAGCGCCGTGGAGGGGAGGGGGGGAGGAGCAATGCAAGGGGCGGCCGCATCGCTGGACCATCGGACAGGGGAGTAGCCATTTATTAAAAGTCAGCAGCTACACTTTTTGTAACTACTGACTTTTAAATGGGTGGAACTCCACTTTAAGTAGTAGAACTAGCAGAGCAAAGTCCCTTTTACAGAGGACAAATCTTCCAGCTGTGGGTGGATGGTCTCATACTGGTCACTGGAAGTTTAACACGGCACCTCATGGCAAAGAACTCTCTGAGGATCTGAAAAAAAGAATGTTTGCTCTACATGAAAATGGTCTAGGCTATAAGAAGATTGCCAAGACCCTGAAACTGAGCTGCAGCGCGGTGGCCAAGACCATACAAGCGGTTTAACAGGACAGGTTCTGCTCAGAACAGGCCTCGCCATGGTCGACCAAAATGGTTGAGTGCACGTGCTCAGCGTCGTATCCAGAGGTTGTCTTTGGGAAATAAACATATAAGTGCTGCCAGCATTGTTGCAGAAGTTGAAGGGGTGGGGGGCCTGTCAGTGCTCAGACCATACGCCACGCGCTGCATCAAATTGGTCTTCCCAGAAGTAAGTCTCTTCTAAAGATGATGCCCAAGAAAGCCCGCAAACAGTTTGCTGAAGACAAGCAGACAAAGGACATGGATTACTGGAAGTAGATCCTGTGGTCTGATGAGACCAAGATAAACTTATGTGGTTCAGATGGTGTCAAGCGACTGTGGCGGCAACCAGGTGAGGAGTACAAAGACAAGTGTGTCTTGTCTACAGCATGGTGCAGGGAGTGTCATGGTCTGGGGATGCATGGGGAGCTACAGTCCATTGAGGGAACCATGAATGCCAACATGTACTGTGACATACTAAAGCAGTCCATGATCCCCTCCCTTCGGAGACTGGGCCTCAGTCTTCCAACATGATAACAACCCCAAACGCAACTCCAAGATGACCAATGCGTTGCTAAAGAAGCGGAGGGTAAAGGTGATGTACTGGCCAAGCATGTCTCCAGACCTAAACCCATTTGAGCATCTGTGGGGCATCCTCAAATGGAAGGTGGAGGAGCGCAAGGTCTTTTTACATCCACCAGCTCTGTGATGTCATCATGGAGGAGTGGACGAGGACTCTAGTGAAATCCTGTGAAGTTCTGGTGAACTCCATGCCCAAGAGGGTTAAGGCAGTGCTGGAAAATAATGGAGGCCACACAAAATATTGACACTTTGGGCCCAATTTGGACATTTTCACTTAGGGGTGTACTCACTTTCGTTGCCAGTGGTTTAGACATTAATGGATGTGTGTTGCGTTATTTTTAGGGGACAGCAAATTTACACTGTTATACAAGCTGTACACTCACTACTTTACATTGTAGCAAAGTGTAATTTCTTCAGTGTTGTCACATGAAAAAATGAAATAAAATATTTACAAAAAATGTGAGGGGGTGTACTCACTTTTGTGATAGACTGTATATATATATTTAGTACATATATGGAATACATGCCTATCCCCTTTAACATACTGCAAATACATTAAAGTAATTGTTGCTGTGCCAAAGATATACAGTAAATTGATAAAAAGTGTATCAGACAATTTCTGTCTTAAGTGGTGACCTTGCCCATAGCAGCCATTCAGCTTGTATCTTTTATTTTTTCCACACAGCTTAGATTTTGAATGAAAATGTAAAAGCTGATTGGCTGTGCTCCTGTTGATACAACCTTTGTCTTAGACACCTCTTACTAACCCCCCCCCCCCCACCCCCAATTGTGTGCTTTTACCTTCCTCTTTGACATGACACCACAGTGTATTTTTGGCTCTAAATTCCAAAGCACTTGTTGTCAGCTCTGCCTACATCATTTCTCTCATTCATTACAAAGAGCACAGGCTTACCCTTAACCCCCCAGCTCCATAACCTCTCTTTTGTTCACTGCAAGGGAGCACAGGAATTTAGCGACTTACAAGGTTTCTGGCTAAATCAACAGATATTTTTGTTGCACTTTTTCGCACAGACATAACAAACACTTTCAATGGAATATTTTGCAAACAAAAAAGGAGAAAATAAGTAAAATTCATTGTTAGGATTGTGTATTAGAATATTGTATTATATTGTATAATGTATTAGTCAATGATTAATGCAGAAAGCTTGGAGCTTAAAGCACCACCCTGGGCAAAAGCCCCATCCAGGTCCTACACTGCTGCTGTTTCTGGGACTCCCTGAGTCTTCCAGTTACATCTACTCCCTATTGCTGACATCCACCTTTTCCATGATCCTTAAAGGATTATTTACAGGATGGAGAGCAGGAGGAGTGGGAAAGGGGAGGATTTTATCCTGGAGTGGGGCTTTAAGGGATATCCTATATAAACTAACTTAAGTCATTATTCCTAAAGCTTGCACCCTTAATAAATTGAGTTAGCCAATAAAGGGTATTGCTTGAACTTCCAAATTTAGAGAATTGTTAGGGTTTACATGCATTTTAAAGGCTAAGTTCACCTTTGGAACATGGTACATATTCCACTTGTATTTAGGGTGGAACATGCAACATGTTCCAGCTCCATTCCCCTCTCCCTTCAAACCTCCTGCCACCATTTGACAGCTGGTGGTGGTTCCACCCACATCTGCTCGTCCCACACAGTCACGTCACTCACTCACAGATTCCTGTGAATGAATAAACTACAAGTAGCGTCTTCCACAGTGGCAGACAGCTCTGTAGATTCAACGGGCTTTAGGGGTGCTAATGAGCACTCTCATACTCTCATAGGACTGACTGGTCCTCAGAGATAGAGAGATATGGACTGAAAGCCAGAGGACATGTCTGCAGGAGCCCACATTGCACCTGTGAACATGAGATTTATTTCCAGCCTCTTGCAGGAAAAAATAATGAATGCACTTTTTTTCTGCAAAAATATGTACATTTATTATTTTTTCTGCAAAGGTGAACATATCGTTTAAAAATTCCCAGTGCTAAATTGAGATTTAGTGCCAGGAATATGAAAAATCCTGGCTGCAGAACAATAATGCAAAAAGTAAGGCACATTGATTAGATGTAGGGTAGGGATTTCAATAGAGGAAAAAAAATGCCTCAACTTCCACTTTAAGTGGCAATCATGGGGAACATAGTCAAATATTTGTAGCGCTACCCTTGTGGGGGTCTCTAATAGAATCAGTACACCACTGGTTACCCCGACCCTGCAAGTCCTCCGCCACCTCTGACACCCTGGGTTCAGACATTATTTCCCTTTAACCACTTACCAACCGGAAGGTTTTGCAGCTTTAGGACCAGAGCACTTTTTGCGATTCGGCGCTGCGTCGCTTTGACTGACAATTGCGCGGTCGTGCGACGTTAGGCCAACCATTCACCAATTTCCCTTTATTACAGACTTGGGTCCCACAGTCTCCACCGCCTCCTGAACGTCCCAGCCCCATTGGTCACCACATGACTAAGATAATCTCTGGGGGTGTTCCCATCGCGATGTTTATAAACTGATACAAGGGGTACTAACGGTGAATTTCACCTTCAACTCCGTAAAAAAAAGGAGATAACTTTAGGGATGGGATGTAGATTAGTTACACGGAATGAAAAACGTAATAACAAGACGTCGGTCCTAAAAAGTATAAGGACCGTGATTTAGAGTTAAATCGTGACCCTTAAAAATTTGCTATACAAGTGGAAACGTCTTTTTTATTATTTACATGTATAAAAA
>BLSH010291950.1:222250-241835 GCA_018402905.1 Glandirana rugosa | reverse complement strand
ATTGGGGGGGACATGTCGGACCATTTTGACACTTTTTTGGGACCAATGACATTTATTCAGCGATCAGAAATTTAAATGTCCACTGATTACTGTATAAATGTCATTGGCAGTGAAGGGGTTAACCTGCAGGGGGCGATCTAGGGGTTAATAGTGTTCCCTGGGTGTGTTCTTACTGTGGGGGGGTTGGGCTAACATGGGCATGAGAGATCTAATTGATCCCAGTGACAGGGATCAGTAGATCTCTCATGCCCCACTGACAGGGCGGGGAACCGCCGTGTTTACATCGGCGGTTCCCCGTTCTTTTCCCTGTAGCCGCTCATCGCGGCTCGCCGGCGGACATCGGGTCCGCCCGAGCCGCGGGCACACTCCTCAGGAGTGCGGCGGGTGCGCGCTCGCGCCCCCTGGTGGCCAAAATGCGAATCGCCGCTTATTTACGGCGATTCGCGCAGGGCTCCCCGACTGCCGCCGTGAAAAGACGGCGCGCGGTCGGGAAGCAGTTAATGAATGACAACAAGGAAATAGGTAAACCACAATCTGTTAAACCAATGAACTTGTTTACTTGGTAAGATAAATGCAATTGAAATAGAACAGATTCAGATAATACTCTTGGACCGACTCTCACCAGTGATGAAGTAACAGTCGAGCAAACAGATAATATCAACAAAGAAATACAATAAATATCTAAATATAAGCAATACGTATTCATTACTATGCATATACACTGCCTATGTGAACAGACAGCCGAAGAACAGAGGAATGGCTTTTGACAGACCTCTCTCTCCTGCCTCCCAGCACATACTGTAGGTGCACAATAACAATTGGCTGCAATGAAATTTAGCCTGTTCTGGCACAGAGTTCTAGGTTGTTATTATTATTATAATACAGGATTTATATAGCGCCAACAATTTACGCAGTGCTTTACAACTTGAGGGTGGACAGTACAAATACAATACACTTAAATACAGTAGGAATCAGAGGGCCCTGCTCGTTAGAGCTTACAGACTAAGAGGGAAGGTCAAGAGATGTAAGAGGTAATAACTGTGGGAGATGTACTGATGGAGAAGATAAATGTACAGTTGTTAGGTTGGAGCCAGATAGGCTTCTCTGAAGCAATGGGTTTTCAGGGATCGTCTAAGGGTGGACAAAGTAGGATAAATTCGGACAGATTAAGGTAGAGCATTCCAGAGGATGGGAGAGGCTCTGGTGAAGTCCTGAAGGCGAGCACGGGATGAGGTGACTAGGGAGCTAGAGAGCAGGAGGTCTTGGGAGGAGCGAAGAGATCAATTTGGTTGGTATTTTGAGACCAGGTTAGTGATATAGCTAGGGGCCAGGTTGTGGATGGCTTCACAGGTTATTGTTAGTATCTTAAATGTAATTTGTTGGTTGAGTGGCAGCCAATGGAGGGATTGACATAGGGTATAGCATATGCCGAGCAGTTTTTACAGTGGATGAGCCTGGCGGCAGCGTTCATAATGGACTGAAGTGGGGATAGCCTATTTAGAGGTAAGCCATTGAGGAGGGAGTTGCAGTAGTCGAGGCGAGAGATTACCAGGGAGTGGATTAGAAGCTTTGTGGTGTCCTTGGTTAGGAAGGGGCGTATCTTGGAGATGTTGTGGAGGTTGGGGCGGCAAATTTTGGATAGCGATTGGATGTGGGGGTCGAAAGGTTAGTTCGGAGTCCAGGATTATACCTAGGACCTTGGCGTGGGGGGACGGGTTGATAATTGAGCCATTGATTTTGACAGAGAAATCTGGGAAAGTGGCATAAGGGGGAGGAAATATCATAAGCACGATTTTGGATAGGTTGAGTTTGAGGAAGTGATGTGAAATCCAGGCTGATATGTCTGTTAGTAAGTTTGTGATGCGTGAGGAGACAGATGGAGAGAGCTGGGGGGTGGATAGATAGATTTGTGTGTCGTCAGCGTAGCGATGATACTGAAAGCCGTGGGAGGCAATCAACTGACCCAGGGAGACAGTGTAGATTGAGAAAAGGAGAAGTCCAAGAAAAGAACCTTGGGGGACACCGACAGAGAAAGGAAGAGGAGAGGAGGAAGTAGAGATGCAAGTGACACTGAAAGAGCAGTGGGATAGGTAGGATGAGAACCAGTGAAGATTACAGTCATGGATACCAAAGGAGTGGAGTTTTTTGAGGAGGAGGGGGTGGTCCACTGTGTCAAAGGTTGCAGAGAGGTTGAGGAGTAGTAGTGCAGAATAGTGTACGTTCGTTTTAGAAGTTAGTATGTCATTTGTGAGTTTAACTGGTTCCACACCGCGCGCAGTATATTTACTGCGGCGGTGTGGACACAAATCGCCGTAAATAGGCCGCGATTCACGCAGGCGCAGCTAGGGGGCGAGCGCACACCACCGGCGGCGCGCTCTCATGATCCCCTAGATCGCCCCCTGCAGGTTAACCCCTTCACTGCCAATGACATTTACACAGTAATCAGTGGACATTTAAATTTCTGATCGCTGTATAAAGGTCATTGGTCCCAAAAAAGTGTCAAAAATGCCCGAAATGTCCGCCCCAATATCGCAGTACCGCTGAAAATCGCAGATCGCCACCATTACTAGTAAAAAATTTAAAAAAATAAAAACCCCAGAAATGAAATCTCATCATCCGTAAACGCTGCAACTTTTGCGCAAACCAATCAAACGCTGATTGCGGTTTTTTTTTACCAAAAATATGAGGAAGAATATAAATCAGCCAAAACCGATGGAAAAAAATGTTTTTTATATTTTTTTTGGATTTGAATTTTAGCAAAAAGTAATATCGTTTTTTTTGCAAAATTGTTGCTCTTTCTTTGTTTATAGCGGCGATCAGAAATGACGCAGCGGTGATCAAATACCACCAAAAGAAAGCTCTATTGTGGGAAAAAAAAGGACGCAAATTTCGTTTGGGTACAACGTCGCACGACCGCGCAATTGTCAGTTAAAGCAGTGCCGAATGGCAAAAAGTGCTCTGGTCAGGAAGGAGGTAAAACTTTCTGGGGCTGAAGTGGTTAAGGAAGCAGTTTCCGTGGAGTGTTGAGGGCGAAGGTTGTTAAGATTGGTGGGGTACAGTGAGGACTTTTTAAGGATAGGGGTGATTAGTGCATGTTTTAGAGAGTTTGGGAAGATGCCAGAAGAGAAGGAAAGGTTGAAAATGTGAGTTAGAGAATGTAGAATTGAGTCAGGGGGTGAGTGTAGCATTTGCGAGGGAGCAGGATCCAGGGGGCAGATGGTTAGATGGGTGTTCAATAAAAGTTTAGCAACCTCACTAATACTAGCAGGGTTGAATGTGGAAAGTAGTGATTGTATCTGTGGACACGGGGTGTTGAGTGGGGGTGGTTTCTGAGCATTGGAGATCTCCTCATGAATGTTATCAATCTTAGTTTTAAAGTGATTGGCAATCTCCTGGGTGAGTGAATTAGAGGGTGGAGGCAGTGGAGGACAGAAAAGAATGTTAAAGGTCAAGAAGAGTTGACGGGGACTGGATGATAATGTGTTAATGAGTGTGATAAAGTAGGTCTGTTTCGGAGGTAAATTCAAATGAGCTCAGTAAGACCCCCTTCACACTGAGGCAGTTTTCAGGCACTTTAGCGCTAAAGATAGCGCCTGTAAAGTGCCTGAAAATGGCCTCTCAATCCTGCCCAGTGTGAAAACCTGAGTGCTTTCACACTATGGCGGTGCGCTTGCAGGATGGGAAAAAAAGTCCTGCAAGCAGCATCTTTAGGGTGGTTTGGGAGTGGTGTATACACTGCTCCTAAACTGCCCTGCCCATTGGAATGAATGGACACCCCTTTCCAAAGTGCCTGAGAAGCGCTTCGGAAACGCTGCAACATGGAGCTTTTAACCCCTCTTGGGGGTCAAAAGCGTCCCACTACCGCCAAAGCGCTGCTATAACAGTGGTATAGCGCCGCTAAAACGAGCGGTGCTTTACAGCTAACGCTGGCACAGCCCCAGTGTGAAGGTAGCCTAAAGGCAATCCCTGCAGTTTGTAGGGAGAATTGGAGTAGTCCTGTATTACAATCTTTGGGCTACCAGATAGTCTTTGTTAAACGCGTATGTGATGGATTCCAGAATAGCAGAACAAAGCAGCTTGACTGATTGGACTGTAATATTCAAAGAAGCAGACTCTTCTTCAACTGGCAAGATTTAAATAAGATCACAAGGATGGCTGATGCAAATGTATTAACTACAAGTGACAGTAGAATGAATGAAGATAGAGGTGTCTGCACACAGTGTCTTATCATGAAAGCATGGGCTACTGCTCTCTCACCACACTGGAATGAAAGATGATGGTGATAATGATGATGATGCAAGGTCTTCCTCAGGAACCTGGCTCAGGGGATGGTGTCCGGCCTCTGCCGCACCACACTACGGCTCACCCGAATCTGATACCAATGCAGGATAGATGGAACAGGAGTGGCCTCCAGGCTGCTACCAGACAGGAACGGGATGCTGTCCACAGGTGTCCCTCTGTATCTCTGCTGGATGATTCTGCTTGTGTAGGCCACGATTCACAGTCACAGAATCACTCCTCACAGATCCAGGGTTCCAATAGAGTGAGCTAGGCCTCGACCAGCCCCTTTTATATCCACTCCCAGAAATCTGTTCTTCCTTTGCAGTCATCTGGTAGCTGTAGTTCCTTGCAATCCAGCTAGAGGGCAGCCCAGACAGTCTGAACTACATGTCCCAAGATGCCTTGCTCTGCTTAGTCTCTGTATTCCAGATAGGATAGCTTAGAGCCCAAACTCAACACTAGAGGGAAACGGCTCCCAACCAGTAAGGTTACACAATGTCTCATGATTGCAGATTACGGATATAATATAAAGATATCATAAAATATTTACAAAAATTTGAGGGGTACACTCACCATTATGAGATACTGTACAGTTACCTAGTTAGTCAGGTTGAAAAAAAAAACACACGTCCATCTAGTTCATCCAATAAAAAAAAAATGTATATATATATATATATATATATATATATATATATATATATACACACACACATATACACAGTATCTCACAAAAGTGAGTACACCCCTCACATTTTTGTAAATATTTTATTATATCTTTTCATGTGACAACACTGAAGAAATGACACTTTGCTACAATGTAAAGTAGTGAGTGTACAGCTTGTATAACAGTGTAAATTTGCTGTCCCCTCAAAATAACTCAACACACAGCCATCAATGTCTAAACCGCTGGCAACAAAAGTGAGTACACCCCTAAGTAAAAATGTCCAAATTGGGCCCAAAGTGTCAATATTTTGTGTGGCCACCATCATCTTCTCTATAATAATAATAAAACATTTACAAAAATGTGAGGGGTATACTCACTTTTGTGAGATACTGCATATATTTACACACACACACACACACACACACACACACACACACACACACACACACACACAGGGTTATTCAAAAAGAATGAACCGATATCATGATGCATTGCTTCAGTTCTCAAGCATTGTCATGGAATGAGTCAGTGACCATTTGAAAGAGGAGTTATCTAAGTTTTGAATGGCTGCCACAGGGGGCGATGTAGTCGCGTCGTTCTTCTGGAAACGTTGAGGGAGCCCTCAGCCAAAATCGGTCTGTGTTCTCGAGTTCGCAAAAACAAATTTGGTTGTCACAGTGCAGCGTGCTTTTCTAAGGCGATTTGACATTAAACTGCCTCTCCTAAGAACATTCGATGGTGGTTTCAACAATTTCAAGAGAGTGGGTGTCTGTGTAAAGGAAAAAGTCCAGGACGACCATGAGTTCCGGAGGAACAAGTGGCGAGAATCCGTGCTGCGTTTGAGAGGAACCCTCGGAAGTCCACAAATCGAGCTAGCCGTGAGCTTGCGATCCCTCAATCCACTATCTGGCATGTGCTAAGAAGACGTCCACATTTGAAACTATACAGACTGCAGCTTGTTCAGGCACTTACCAATGAGGACAAAAGGAAGTGGATAGAATTTTGCATTTTGATGCTGGAGACGATGGAAGACGAAACCTTTATTTCATTCTTAATATTTAGTGATGAAGTGACTTTTCACTTGAGCGGCACAGTCAATCATCACAATGTGTGTATTTGGGGAACAGAGCACCCACATGAAACAGTTGGGTATGAAAGAGATTCCCCTAAGGTGAACGTCTTCTTTTCTGTGTCTCAGGACAAGGTTTATGGTCCCTTTTTCTTTGGAGGAAACACCGTTACAGGACAAACCTATCTCGATATGCTCCAAAACTGGCTCTTCACTTCACTGCAAGCAGATTCGCATGACTTCATTTTTCAACAAGATGGAGCACCTCCCCATTGGCACCTAATGGTTCGAGCTTTTTTAAATGAAAAAGTGTTTCAGCGATGGATTGGTCCAAAGGGGGCCAATGACCTTGCTCTTAGTGCTTGGCCTGCGAGATCCCCAGACCTCACCGAGTGTGATTTTTCTTGTGAGGATATGTAAAAGATTGCGTTTATGTTTCACTGCTACCCACTAACTTTGATGACCTTAAACATCGAATAACAACAGCGATCAACTCAGTGGATCATGATATGCTGATACACACCTGGGAGGAATTCTCTTATCGCATTGATGTTGCCCGTCCTGCAAATGGTTGTCATATTGAACACTTGTAAGACAGGAAATAAAAGTCGATTGTGAGTATAATACTTGTGACTTGGCTGGAATTTTGTATTACTTTTCCTTAATAAAATATTACGTAATGAAATCGGTTCATTTTTTTTGAGTCACCCTGTATATATATGTATATGTATAACACCATACAATCGCATATACACAATCCTTCACCCACAATTGTTCAAGAGGAAGGCAAAAAAACAAAGCAAAGCATGATCCAATTTGCTATAACGGGGGAAAAATCTTTCCTGATCCCCCAAGAGGCAATCGGATTTTCCCTGGATCAACTTTACCTATAAATGTTAGTACCCAGTTATATTATGTACATTAAGAAATAATCCAGGCCTTTTTTAATGCAATTTACTGAGCTGGCCAGACACACCTCTGGAGGGAGTCTATTCCACATTTTCACAGCTCTTACTGTGAAGAAACCTTTCCATATTTGGAGATGAAATCTTTTTTCCTGTAGACGTAAAGAGTGCCCCCTTGTCCTCTGTGATGACCTTAAAGTGAATAACTCAACACCAAGTTCACTATATGGACCACTTATGTGTTTGTACATGTTGATCATATGCCCCTTAATCTCCTGTTCTCAAGAGAGAATACATTTAGTTCCCCTAATCTTTCCTCATAGCTGAGCTCCTCCTATACACTTTCAGTTAATTCATAATCAGTTTTCTAACAGGCCAGGGCAATAGCCATGTCCCAACCATTGGTGTCAGAGGTCACGTCAAGGTCACCCCCTACCCAATTAACGGTAGTGGAAACAGGCATGGGAACTTGCCTTTGAATGGTGGGGATCAATTTATCAGAGTTCTCTCCTAAAGTTTTGTAGGCGAGTCTCCTCTGGGGATGTATATTTCTTCTCAGTCTGATAGGGGAAGGAACCTCTGGCACTGGAGTAGAGTTCTTTTCATGATTCTTTATACTGGTGAGATCATGAGATTCTGATAGGAGGTCTACACATTGGATTGTAGAACCAGACTTTAGAATGGTAAGACCGGCTTCTTCAATAGGATTGGAAGTGAGCACATTACTCCTACCTTCTTCTACATCCAACAAGGACAACTTCTCCATGTGACAGTCTGGCTCAGGCCCAAGTAGATCTCCGTCAGAAAATCTAATTCAGTGTTCCACACCTTACTCCAAAATTGGACTGGTACTCTCAATTTTGAGGCTATCCATTCTCGTGGGAGGCGATAACCTTTTTACATCCGGGTTGGGTGACTTTCCCACCGCTAATGGCGGTATTCTTTCTTGACTCCCACTATTGATTCTTGGATCAGCTTTGGTAGATGAAGGCCACAGCCAGAAAGGCACTATTTCCTTATCCTCACTTTCTTCCTCTTCCTGCACCACAGGGTGAGTGGGGAGTCATCCATGAGAGCGAGTCCTGGGCGGGGTTAACTCAAATGAAGTCGGGGAAGAAACCAGAGGCACTCAAACAGCATCAGACAATGGAAGCAAATGCCACATCATCAGAGGCCCTAGTTATCCTTCAGGTTTAATTTGATACACTGCCAATCCAGGAAGCTGTTTGCAGATGACGTAGGGTTGAGGTATCCAATGGTCAGCTAATTTGTGTTTTCCAGGCACACCCAAATTCTTTAACAGCACTTGATCTCCCAGCTGTAAATTTTGAACTCTCACCTTCAGATCAAAATTCCTTTTATTTCTCAGCTCTCTAGTGGCCGCATGTTCCATAGTTTTCTCATAGGCTTGTTTCAAATGCTTGTGCAGTCATTCCACGTATCCCCTGTGGGAAGTCAGTGAGGTGTTGTCCACAGATGTTCCAAAGACTAGGTTAAGGGGGAGACGAGACTCTCTTCCAAACATAGGTCTGTATGGTGAATATCCAGTGGCATCACTCACAGTGCAGTTGTACGCATGTAAAACAGCATGAAAACAATGTTTTCCCCTAGCAATGGGACTTTAAAGGCACAGGCATGTAGACAGGACTATATAAAAAATGTTTAAGTTTAATAGTATCAAAATTTGAATAAAAATGAAACAATAGCACAAAGAGTGAATGACATAAGTTGCTGAGTGATCAAAAGCTGCACTGTATATTGCCCAACCATGTATTACATGGCATGGTAAAGATATAAGTAAGGTTACATCTAAATCTGCGTTTACAATTCCAACATGTTTTTCGGAGTAACTTCAACTCCTTCCTCAGAGATAGTCTGTTTTGCAGTTTAATGTAAATACAACCTAGAAAATAGAAAACAAATTACAAACATATCAAACATCAAATAGCTGGTTAAATGACAATGACTGACGCAGTTGATGTAATACTCACAATGCCCAAAAGGCCATAGCTCAAAATCAGTCAGCGCATTAAAAACAAAAATGTGGTTGGTGGCCACAGGACCACACAAAGACAGATGGACAGACAAAGACCCAAAGGAAGTGGGATGGTGAAGGAAGGAAGGAGGAGTCTCCGGGGGCTGCGTAGGGGGCGAGAATAGTGCTGGGAACAAATGGCGTCCTAGAGGGAAGCAGAGGTAAAGAGATTTATCAAGTATATTTATAAGTCATATAAGTAAAAAATGTGGTATAATCATACTGCACTTCCATATGAATACATACCCAATTGTGATGAATAATAGTGCTGGACCTCCTCTGTATTTGATATAGCTTTAGGTGGTAACGTCAAACTGAAGGTTGTTGATTGACCAGATAATAGCCAGCTGGGGCCTGCAGGAAAATCCCTAGGAGTCTCAGTCCCAGATGTGATTGCAGGAATATAAAAATGTATAAGATATCTGGTAGAGTCACAGTGCTGAGAAAGCAGTGGGTCCCATAGACTCTAAGAAAAAATTGAATAAGCAGTATATCAATATAAAACTCGTACAGTGGTAGTATATACCATTGTAATAGAGTTGAGAAGAGCAGCAAGAAGACAAACTTGTATGTGTCCGTTTGCAGAGTCAGTATTTGGGTCCATAGGGAGCCAGAAGCCATGAAAGGGAACATCTAAGCCCCTGCATTTATATAGTTTCTGGGTTTCAGTAACCTCCCCCAACAGGGATGGAGACACCGCTCCACGTGTGGAAGCATAACAACTTCCCAAATCGCCATTCTGGGAGGTCCCCTGGGTGTGCGGCGCACAGCGTTGCCCCATACACACAAGCAAGATGGTAATGTGGGCGGAGTGACATCATGCGCCACGCTCCCGCTGACACGCAATCACGGGTCCATGCGTTGCCATAACACCCAGGGGAAGGAAGCCAGATGGTATGCAGCATGGACTGGAAGGTCCGCCCTGTACCGGAAAACCAGTGTCTGCATCCTGGAACTCAGAAGCGATGGTCCTCACTACTAATGGCATAGTCGGATGGGGGAGATGGATAGCAAGGGCAGAGCTCCTGCACTACCCCATCCATTGAGACAATCGCAAAAGAGAAGCCGATTGGTCAAGGGCCCGGGAACAAGTGGTAGATACGAGTCACGCCGAGACCATGGGCCAAATGGTGTTTGGACAATGAGACTGGCTGGTGAGAGCATGGAATATGGGCACTGTGGTAACTGCACTCATGGATACAGGATACACATCTAGAGTTGGGTGACCCATACATCATAAAAAATGCATTGTAACATATATAGACACGTGAATAACCATACCAAGCAGAGAATGCATGGTATTGACATATGCTAGTGTATGTCCATATCTATATTTGGACACAACGCAGAGGACAGGCTACAAGAGCGGAGGCTAAACTCCCAAGGATCCAACTATTTTTCCATACCCCCAGAGGTAAACCCCTCCAAAAAGGGTTTGTAGTTGACTACCTCATTGAGGCCGGGAAAGCACATTGCTGTGAGAAGATATATCCATTTGAGCTCCCTCTGAAGGAGGAGCTTATTCCAATCTCTTCCTCTGTGATTGGAATGTACCCTATCGAGAGCCAAGAATTTGATCTTGGGAAATTGCCCATTGTGCAGACTGGCCACGTCTGCCCAAGGGCAGTTCAGGGTTGCACACCTTCATATTCCATACATGTTTGTAGATCTTATTTCAGAATTAAACCTTCGTCTTTCCCACATAAAAAGAGCCACAGTCACAAAGCATTCAGTAAACCATACCACATGTCTTGCAATTAGCGAAATGCCGCGCCCTAAAGGTTTGACCATTGAAGGACCAACACATATGTACATGTAATAATTGCAGCCTCCACATGTGTATGTCCCTTTTAGCCTGCAGGGATCTCATCTTCCCCTTTAAATTCACTCTGAACAATATAATCCTTAATGGATGTTGCTCGTTTAAATGTTATAGCTTGCATTTTGGATACAAACCCACCAATATTTGGGTCCATAGACAACAGGTGCCAGTATTTCTGTATGATATTCTGTGTTTTTGTGTGTTGATTAGAATATTTAATTAATATCCTGGTGGTATCGTCCACATTCCTATCTTTCCCAATGCCATATAGCAGCTCATTCCTAGTTTTTTCAGTTACCCTTCTATATGTTTTCTTAAGACATGATATTGTATATCCTCTCTCTAGAAGTCTTTTTTGTAAGATCTTGGCTTCTTTTTGGAAGGATATTTCATCTGAGCAATTTCTCCTTGTTCTTAAGTATTGACTATACTGTAAGGTATTGAAGTCAGTAGGGGTTTAGGATGCAAGATGAAATTCCCCGCCATGGGTTTGCGCTTGTCACGTACCTGGTGGACAAGTCTGACTTATGCAGGGGGTCACCTCTCTTGCGGCCTTGGTTCGAGAACCCCTGGTAGTGCAGACAGGAAGTTCAAGAGCACAAGGGGGCACGAGGGTTGGACTGAGTCACTTGGTGGTAGGTGAAGATCCAGTGATGAACGTGCTAGGCAGGAGGATGGTGGTGCAATCCAGGTCGGTAACGGGCTGGCGGTGCGGTACAGATGGAGCAGGCAGGCGGATGGTCGGATACAGGCAGGGTCGGCAATGTGCAGGCAACAGAGGTACAAAAGGAACAGGCAGAAGAATAGTCGTAGACAGGCCAGGGGTCAGGGCAGGCGGAAAGCAACAAAGTCCAAGTACAGCCGGGGTCACAGGTACAGGAAAGTCTCTCAGAGTAATCACGGGGTCACAGACCACAGGAACGCTGTAGAACGGACAGCAGAGTGTTGTCTGCTCAAATAGGGCCATTTGGCACCATTTGCACTCACACACCCACCCAGACAGCCAGAAACGGCTATTTTCCTAACATTGCCCCCCCCCCCCAAGGGGCAGCCTCCGGATGCCCAAACGGGTTCTCTTAGTCGGGTGTCTTCTCCAGAAAGCCCTGATCAATTCCTTTGCATGTAAATTTTCCTCTGGCTCCCAGGAGCTCTCTTTGGGTCCATAGCCCTTTCACTTGACCAGGAATAGGATAGTATCTCCTCTTTTCCTGCACTCGAGGATAGTTTCCACCTCAAACTCCTCCTCTCCATCCACCAAGACTGGCTCGGGTGGTGCTGTACCACGCTCTGGGAAGAGGTCCTTGACTGCTGGCTTGAGTAGGTTCACATGAAAAACCGGATGGATATGCAGAGAGGTTGGCAGATCCAGCTCATAGGCTACTCTGTTGATCTTTTTGATGGGGAACGGCCCAATGTATCTTGGCCCCAGTTTCTTAGAGGGGCAAGAGAATCTCTAGTTCTTTGTGGACAACCAAACCCGCTGACCAACTTGAAGTTCCAGTTCTCCTCGTCTCCCACCGTCAAAATTTCTCTTGTTGATGGCTTGAGTCTGGGCAATAGTCTCCCGAAGGAGTTTTTTTTATTCTTTTCCAAGAATTGAGTAATCTCCTAGACAGCAGGTACAGAGCTTTCCATCAGCAGATTGGGTAAGAAGGTAGGTAAGATGGTAGCCGAGGTTTGCCCAGAAGGGGGACTGCTTGGTGGTAGAATGGACTGAGTTATTATAGGCGAACTCGGCTACCAGCAACAGAGAGACCCAGTCATCTTGGGAGTACGAGGAGTACGAGGAGCAACAACGCAGATACTGTTCAAGGGTCTGGTTGGTCCTCTCTGTTTGGCCGTTGGTCTGTGGGTGGTAAGCTGAGGAGAAGGCCAACTCAATCCCCAAAGTAGAGCATAGCGACCTCCAGAAACGGGATGTGAATTGCACCCCTCGGTCCGATATTATGTTAATAGGAATCCCTTGTAAACAAACCACTTCCCTTATGAAGATCTCTGCGGTTTCAGCTGCTGAAGGTGTGCCTTTTATGGCTATGAAATGGGCCATCTTTGTAAGACGGTCCACAACTACCAGGATCGTGTTGAATCCTGCAGATGGTGGCAACTCAACAGTGAAATCCATCGAAATCTGCGACCATGGTCATTCTGGGATGGGTAATGGGTTAAGTAGCTGCCAGGCTTTGGATTTTTCTGTCTTATTGCTGGCACAGACAGGGCAAGTGTTCACATAGTCCTGGCAGCCCTCCTTTAACCGAGGCCACCAGAATGAGCGGAAAAGTAGTTCCGTAGTCTTGCGACCAAAGTGCCCAGCCAGTTTAATATCATAGCAAAGTCCAAGGACTGCAGAACACAGTTCCTTTGGGACAGAGTCGGTTGTTGTACCGCCACAGTGCATCTCTAAACTTGAGTCGGGAGTCCGGCAGCAGGGTGAGGCCGGTGACAGATTTCCTGATCAGAGACAGAAGGTCTTCCTGAGTGAGGAAGAAGCTGGGGGCCGGTAGGATCATGTCCGGTGGGGACGTGTCTTCTGGAACATGAAACATTCTAGACAGCGCATCCGGCTTTACTTTTTTCGCCCCGGGCCTGTAAGTGATGTGCAACTGGAATCGAGAAAAGAATAGTGCCCATCTTGCCTGCCCGGGTTTTAGTCTTTTGGCAGTCCGCAGATATTCGAGATTCTTGTGGTCTGGGAAGACCAAAATGGGGTGTGCAGCCCCTTCCAGAAGGTAGCGCCACTCTTCCAGTGCCGACTTGACTGCCAGCAATTCTCCATCACCGACGTTGTAGTTTCTCTCTGGTGGTGAGAGTTTTCTAGAGAAGAAGGCAATGGGATAGAGGGAGGCCTTTGGACCTCGCCTCTGCGAGAGAACTGCTCTGACCGCTGTCTCAGAAGCGTCCACTTCTAATGTATATGGTAGTGCAGGTTCAGGGTGTTTGAGGACAGGAGCTGATGTGAACAATTTCTTGAGACAGGAGAAGACATCCTGGGCCTCGGGAGTCCAGCAGAAACATGAGTCCTGTTTGGGGAGATGGGTTATTGGGGTGATGACTGCTGAAAACCCCTTAATGAATTTTCGATAGAAATTCGCAAACCCAACAAAGCGCTGGACTCCCTTCTTGTCGACTGGAGCGGGCCAGTCCACGATGGCCAAGACCTTCTGTGGGTCCATGGTGATTCCGGAGGTGGAGATATTGAATCCCAGGAAAGAAATATTGACGCACTCAAAGGCGCATTTTTCCGCCTTGGTATAGAGGCCATGTAGTGGGAGGCAGACGAGCACGCTCTTTGGTCTGTGCTGTAGGAGGACGTCAGCCCCCTTTTTACTGAATATGTTAAGGAAGTCCTGTTAAGGTGTGGGAACGATCAGACGGGATTCCGGGTCCACGTCGGTATTCAAGCTGCGCACAGATAGGGGTTCTCCTGAGACTGTGGGATACAGTATCGAAGACAATAAGTGGAAGAGAAGTTCACTTCACCAGTTGCCCAATTAATCTGTGGATTGTGGGTCCGGAGCCATGGGAGGCCTAAGATGACCAGGAATAATGGGGGCGCAATGATGTCCAGCAATAGGAATTCTTTATGTCCTCCTCAACCTTGGTGAACACAGGGGTGGTTTCCTGGGTGACCTTGCCCGATTTAATGGTTGACCCATCGGCCAGCCGGACAACCATAGAGTGTTCTTTGGGCCAGAGAGGTATCTGATGGTGTGCTGCAAAAGAAAGGTCAACGAAGCAGCTGCATGTACTGGAGTCAAGGATGGCCTGCACTAGGATGGTCCCACCGGGAATCTGCAAGAAGACAGAAAGTACAAGGTGAGTTTTTCTGAAAAAGTACAAGGTGAGATGGTGCACTTACTCACCTTGGCAGGGCAATTCCTTACTAGGTGTCCCAGGCCTCCTCAATACAGGCACAGGTTCTGGGACATGCGTTTATGACGTTCTTCAGGTGACAAGGATGGGCAGAGGAGCCCAATTTGCATAGGTTCCGGGTGGTCTGGTGGAACAGAAGAGAAGGGAGCAGGACTTGGTGCTGGGTAGCTGGGAACCCTGGGCATCATCCAGGTCAGCCGTGCCAGCCCTGTGGATCTCTCGGCCCTGCGTTCTCACAGACGGCGATCAATCTGGATGGCCAGATTGATTAGGGCGTCTAGGGTATGTGGGACCCCGATGCGAGCCAGCTCGTCTTTGAGCGGCTCTGAGAGACCCAGCCGGAATTGATAGCTGAGAGCCGTATCATTCCAGGCAGTATCTGCGCTCCATCGCCGGAATTCAGACACATACTCCTCCACTGGGCGGCAGCCTTACTGTAGAGCGTGGAGGGCTGCCTCCGCTGTGGCTGACTGGTGGGGGTCTTTGTATAATTGGGCCATTGCCCGGAAGAATCGGTCCAGACTAGTGGTCTCTGGGGCTTTCTGCTCCAGGAGATGGTGTGCCCAGGCTTGGGGTTCCTCTAGAAGAAGAGAGATCACAAACCGCACTTTCGTGGCCTCCAGCGAGAAAGTCCGGGCTGGAGGTCGAAATACAGTTCACAGGAGTTACGGAAAACGTAACTTTCTGTGGTCTCCTTTAAACCGCTCAGGCATGGGCACCCTGGGCTCACTTGGTAAAGCCACAATGGTGCATGAAGCAAGTTGTCTGGGACTGGCTGGTGCTGGCATGGAAAGTTCCTGCACTCTTCATTCCAAGCAGTTGTAGCCCTCCTGCAGGTTCTTTACAGCTTAGGTGAGCTCCGCAAGGTGTGCACACAGTTTGTCCATAGGAGAGGCCCCTGCGCAGACTCGGATATGGCTGTCCGTTGCTGTCACGTACCTGGTGGACAAGTCTGACTTATGCAGGGGGTCACCTCTCTTGCGGCCTTGGTTTGAGAACCCCTGGTGGCGCAGACAGGAAGTCCAAGATCACAAGGGGGCACGAGGGTTGGACTGAGTCACTTGGTGGTAGGTGAAGGTCCACTGATGCTCGTGCTAGGCAGGAGGATGGTGATGCAAGCCGGGTCGGTAATGGGCTGGCGGTGCGGTACAGATGGAGCAGGCAGGTGGATGGTCGGGTACAGGCAGGATCGGCAATGTGCGGGCAGCAGAGGTACAAAAGGAGCAGGTAGAAGAATAGTCGTAGACAGGGCGGGGGTCAGGGCAGGCGGAAAGCAACAAAGTCCAAGTAAAGCCAGGGTCACAGGTACAGGAAAGTCTCTCAGAGTAATCACGGGGTCACAGATCACAGGAATGCTGTAGAACGGACAGCAGGGTGTTGTCTGCTCAAATAGGGCCGTTTGGCGCCATTGGTATGCACGGGCATGCGCGCACGGGTGCGTGCACACGCACCCAGACAGCAAGAAACAGCCGGAAAAGGCTATTTTCCTAACAGCGATAGAGGCAAGTCGTGATTGCATTGTCTTCACCACGAGTGACTGTAACCTCAAGAACAGTCACTTCGTTAAGGTGGTGTGACATAGTGAATGCGAGATTGGATTGTTCCTATTGAGTCTAAGAATGTGGGCAATAGTTCTACCGGGTCATCCCTTAAACACGTCCTCGATGTACCTGTGTCACATTATAATGTTGTCTGTGTACATCACCAACAGCTCATCAGGCATGAGCATGCATTCCCACTCCCCCAGGTACAGGTTGGGATACGATGGGGCACAGCATGGAGGTAGTGGGAACTATCAAAGGAGAAAAAGTTATGGTTGAACACAAATTCCAATAAATGACCGATAAAGTCATTGTAGGCCCATTCATCCTCAATCCGTAGGGACAGGACATGTTGTACAGCTGCTAGCCCCAAAGAGTGGGGGATGGAGCTATACAACCCCTCCACATCAATGGTGACCTGAATTGCATGTGCAGGTATATAAATACCATCTAAGATCTTTAAAAAGTGAAAGGTGCCCTTAACATAAGATGGAAGGCTTACAACATGGTGTCTCAGATGCTCATCAATCAGACGGCTCAGTTTTAAGTGTTGAAACCATTACCCGACACAATGGGGTGGCCCGGTGGATCCGAGGCGTCCTTGTGCATCTTTGGAAGTGAATAAAATGTTGGAATCCTTGAGTATTCCATACGTATAAACTCCCGTGTCTTTTGAGTTATAGTGCCATTCCTGAAAGCCGTGTCCGACAAATTGTAGAAACTTTGGTTGAATTTGTCAATTAATCTGTAAGAAATAGGGCGATAGCAGTTCAAATTGTTTAGAATTTTTTTACACATAGATATATATTGTTCGTTATTCATAATAGTAATATTTCCTTTGTCTGGTGGTTTAATTGTTAGAGAGTGGTTGTTGGATACATCTTGTAGTGCCTGTTTTTCGTGGGACATCAAATTGTCCTTATATCTAGATTTGATTGACATTTTTTCAATGTCCATAGTAACAATTTTACAAAAGGTCGCCACATTGGAATTAGAACTAGGTGGTCAAAAGCGATCAGACTGTATATTTAGGTGGTGGGGCTTTTTAAGTCCCACTACCACATTTTTTGAGCAGCTGTTCAATATCAATACAGTCAATTAAGTCCATCTGATCGTTTTCCTCCAAAAGGGATATGAGTTGGTCAATTGTTTAATTGTGTTGAGTCATTTACATTCTTGTTATATATGTTCTTAAGTAGCAATTTGCGCACAAAAAGATGTAGGTCTTTGATAAAATCATTAGGGCAGAAAACAATACCTTTTATTTGAAGTTGTGTCTCAAAAGTGGTAAGTTTCTGTGATGATAGGTTAACAACATTAATTTTAGTGTCTTTATCTGTGAGTGTATTATCGTGTACAGTTACGTAGTTGTCTATGCGTTTATCAGTTTGTTTCCTTTCGTGGTGTTGGAAGTTAGCGATTGTGAAAAGAAACATTTTGAAAGATAGGTGCATGGGGGGAGGACGAGGTTTCTCTACAATTCACAACATGACTTGCATTTATATGCTCATGTGTTTCCTCGCAAGAGGAGATAGAAGACAACTCATTCACCACACCAATTTGTGAGTTACCTGTTAACATAGATACAGAACACCTGTGTGTGGATAGATTTGGTGTCATTTGCTGGTTCTGTTCCAACATGGATTTTTTGGCCACTTGATCCTGTTTTTCCTCATTATTTCTTTATCTTTTAGGACGTCCAATGGTTCTGTGTTTGGAAGAAGACTGATTGAGAAAAGGAAACATTAGAAGAAGGGAAACATTATTAGCATTATCTCTAGAAGTGTTTCCATACGATGTTTGTCTATTTTGTATAGAGTGCCACTTGTATGCTTTTCCTTCCCTAAATTAAGTTCTATCTTTTATCATTTTATTTATTTTTTTTTTTTATAAGAATACTCTTGTTGAAATTATCTAGACGCTCAGTCAGTGATTTCTCCTTCTCATTATAGGATGCCTGACTTTTTAAGGGTTGGAGCGACACATTTATTTGATATAGATGCTTGTCAAGATCATTTATTTGTTTTTTATATGCTGATATTAGTAGCAACATAATCTCCTTCGAGCATTTATTCTGGATTTTTTCCCATTCTTGCTTAAAATTACCTCTGGGGGTATGGAAAACTAGTTGGTTCCTTGGGAGTTTAGCCTCCCCTCTTGTAGCCTGTCCTTTGTTTTGTGTCCAAATATAGATATGGACATACACTAGAATATGTCTATACCATGCATTCTCTGCTTGGTATGGTTATTCACGTGTCCTTATATGTTACAATTAGTGTTGAGCGAACCCGGACTGTAACGTTCGGGTCCGTATCGAACTTTCGGGTGTCCGTGGCACGGACCCGGACCCGGACATTTCAAAAATCGTTCGGGTTCGGTCCGGGGTTCTGCCATTTTACTCCACGTGTTGAGAAGCTGCAGGGCAGCCAATCAGCAAGCGTTTCACTGGTTTGCCCTTAGAAGCCATCACAGCCATGCCTACTAATGGCATGGCTGTGATTGGCCAGTGCATCATGTGACCCAGCCTCTTTATAAGCTGGAGTCACAGTGCTGCAGTCACATGCTCCTTGGGTTAGTGTAGGGAAAGGAAGCTGAAAGTTTGAGGGACAGATTTGAGACATTTTAAGACCTGATCCTGAATCCTGAGATAGATTACTTTACTACTGCTGTCTGTGCTGTTGCTCTGAGGACAGATAGCAGAAATTAGAGATTTTACATACCGCTGCTTTGAGTTGCAGATCAAGCTCTGCATAAAACAAGGATCGATACGATCGTGCTCAACGATCAGATTGTTGGGGGAATTTGAGATTTCAAATACCGCTGCTTTGAGTTGCAGATCAAACTCTGCATAAAACAACGATCGCCACGATCGTGCTAAACGATCAGATTGTTGGGGGGAATTTGAGATTTCAAATACTGCTGCTTAGAGTTGGAGATTGCAGATTAAACTCTGTCTAACAAAACGATCAGATTGTGGGATCGTACACAACGATCAGATTGTGGGAGTAATTTGAGATTTCACATACTGCTGCTTAGAGTGATCTGACTGCACTAGGTAGAGGCTTCTGCTTGGATATCCTCATCCGTTACCAAAACCTTGTTCTTAGACAGGGAGATTCGTCTTCGGAGATGGATCACGTCAGTCTAGTGAGATTCGTCGTCATACACTTTAGAGTTTAATGAGGGTGTTAGACTAGCAACACATGCTAGGGTGTTAGACTAGCAAAACAATCTGTCTCAAATTAGACGTTAGAGGTTGAGATTCGTCGTCATAAACTTTAGAGTTTAAGGGGGGTTGTTAGACTAGCAAATCGTGCTAGCACCGCTAGCAACAAAATACGTCTCAAACTAGACGTTGAGTTTCGTCGCCATAAACTTTAGAGTTTAAGGGGGTTGTT
>BLSH010291950.1:188711-218532 GCA_018402905.1 Glandirana rugosa | reverse complement strand
GTGGACAAGCTAACCTTTATTAAAATGAATCAGGCATGGATCCCACAAGACTTGTCTGTACCTTGTGCAGAATAAACATTTAGACCGGACTCACACAGCCATTCATATACTTCTTTTTTTGAATAGGCCTCAATACAAAAAAAAAACCATGTTGGCTACCTCCTCCTACTCCTCTACCACCGCCACTTCCACCTACACTGCCACGGTCACGGCCTAGTCAACCTCTAGGCTCCTACTCCACATCCACCCCCCTTCCCATTTTTTTATTTGATTTTAATTTATTTTCCCTATCCCCATTTATTTGTAGGGCACTTGCCCTAGTTTGAAGATGATTTTAGAACAGTTATATGGTTTCTACCGTTAATTAATACTTTTCAGACACAGTTTGAAGATGATCCACATTCACCTCCATTTTTGCTTTTTTTATGTTTTTAATTTTTTTAAAAATATTTCAAGTTATTTCCCTGTCCCCATTTTTTTGTAGGGCACTTGCCCTACCCTTACCCCCATTTTACTTCCTTTTGCAGCCCTCTAGGGCTTTCCAGGACTTTGTTACAGCCATTTTTGTGCCTAAAAGTTCGGGTCCCCATTGATTTCAATGGGGTTCGTTGTCCGTGCGATCGTTCGGGTTCCGTCCGGACCCGGACCCGGACTTTGTCCCGAAGTTCGGCCGGACCAGCAGAACCCGAACTTCCACAGGTTCGCTCAACTCTAGTTACAATGCATTTTTTATGATGTATGGGTTACCCAACTCTAGATGAATATCCTGTATCCATGAGTGCAGTTACCACAGTGCACATATTCCATGCTCTCACCAGCCAGTCTCATTGTACAAAAAATATTTTTATTCATTTTTTTTTCTCTATCTCTAGATCACCTGGGGTCTGCGGGGCGGGCTCAGATTTCTGCATGCCCAGGACGCGTGTCCCCAGGCTCTTAAGCAATTGGCTTTCCTTTTACAATTGTCCCCATGGATGGGTTAGTGCAGGAGCACTGCCTCTGCTATCCATCTCCCCCATCCGGCAATGCCATCAGTAGTGATGACTAGAGTTGAGCGAACCCGAACTTTGGGGTGTCCATGACCCGTACCCAAACCCGGACATTTGAAAAAAAGTTTGGGTTCAGGTTCTGGGTTCGGGTATTTGATCACGCATATTTAATAGCTGCAGGGCAGCCAATCAACAAGCGTTTCACTGGTTTGCCCTTAGAAGCCATCACAGCCATGCCTACTAATGGCATGGCTGTGATTGGCCAGTGCATCATGTGACCCAGCCTCTTTATAAGCTGGAGTCACTTAGTACTGCATGTCACATGCTCTCTGGGTAGTGTAGGGCGAGGATGCTGCCAGCGCTGTGAGGGACAGATTGCAGATATAATAACAACTTATCCTGCATTACAGAATGATCTGATTGTGGACTAGATAGAGATTACTACTACTACTGCTTTTAGGGACAGATTTCAGATCTAATAACATCTCATCCTGCATTACAGAACAATCTGACTGGACTAGGTAGAGTCTACTGCTTAGGAGGGACAGATTATTGTTCTAAAATCATCTTCTAGTTCTATAGGGTCAGGTTCCTGCTGTTGCTGTAAGGGACAGATTATTGTTCTAAAATCATTTTACTTTCTTTTGCAGCCCTCTAGCACTTTCCAGGACTTTTTTACAGTCATTTTTGTGCCGAAAAGTTTGGGTCCCCATTGACTTCAATGGGGTTCGGGGTAGAGTTCGGGTCAAGTTTGGTACCGAACCCGGACTTTTTCCCAAAGTTCGGCCGAACCCACCGAACCTGAACATCCAGGTGTTCGCTCAACTCTAGTGAGGACCAGTGCTTCTGCATTCCAGGACACAGGCGCTAGTTTTCCGGTCCAGGGCGGACCTTCTGGTCCATGCCGCATACCATCTGGCTTCCATCCCCTGGGTGCTATGGCAACGCATGGACCCGCACTTGTACGTCGGCGGGAGCATGATGCATGATGTCATTCCGTCCACATTGCCATCTTGCTTGTGGGTGTGGGGCGACCAACCACATTTTTGTTTTTAATGCGCTGACTGGTTTTGAGCTATGGCCTTTTGGGCATTGTGAGTATTACATCAACTGCGTCATTCATTGTCATTTAACCAGCTATTTGATTTTTGACATGTTTGTAATTTGTTTTCTATTTTCTAGATTGTATTTACATTAAACTGCAAAACAGGCTATCCCTGATGAAGGAGTTGAAGTTACTCTGAAACATGTTGGAATTGTAAACGCAGATTTAGATGTAACCTTACTTTTATCTTTACCATGCCATGTAATACATGGTTGGGCAATATACATTCCAGTTTTTGATCACTCAGCAACCTTTATGTCATTCACCCTGTGTATACTATTGTTTCATTTTTATGCAAATTTTGATATTATTAAACTTAAAAAAAATGTATACAGTCCTGTCTGCACACCTTTAAGGTCCCATTGCTAGGGGAAAACATTGTTTTCATACATTTTAGGGATGTTGGCCTACAAAAGCAGATAATATTTACTTCCAATCTTTGTTACATGTATAACCGCAGCAATATGATTTCCCCAGTGTGGTTTGTTTTCAGTGGGCAAAGTTCCTAGCATATTCAGCAAAGTTCTGTTGAATCTTTCTGGTTGAGGATTTCCCTGGGGATGGTATGGTGTGGTCCTTGTCTTCTTTATGCCCCACAACTTGCACAACCGGTGTATTAGTCGGCTTTCAAAATCCCGTCCTTGATCAGAATGAATTCTGACTGGCTGTCCATAATGAATGAAGAATTTATCCATAAGGACTTTTGCCACAGTGGTAGCTTTTTGATCTTTAGAAGGATAAGCCTAGGCATACTGGGTGAAATGGTCAGTCACCACTAGAATGTTATTTCTTCCTCCTGTATCAGGTTCCAGGCACAGGAAGTCAATACACACCAACTCCATAGACCCCTGAATTTGTAAATGCCCCATAGGAGCAGCTAATGCAGGTGAAGTCTTCCATTGGATACACGGTAGGCAAGAGTGACAATAGTTTTAGAACCTGTTTCCGACTAAGCGAAAAGTCCTGTCTGTGGCTAGATGCTCATGTTCGTCATGCAGGGCTGCCATACGATATTTCTCAGGAAGGAATAGTTGCCATTTCTCCTCCAAATCCTCAGCAGGACTTCACCTATACAGCAAGCCATCTCTGAGTTGCAACCTATTCCACTCTCTGTGTATAATTTTAGCTCCAGTCACAGAACTCTTCAACAGTAAAGCTGGATCTTGCCTAGCCAAACCTTCACTGGCCAGGTGGCATCGAGGATCTTGAGTCTGGTCCATTTTTAGCGCTCTTTTCGATAACCGAGGAAGGCCCTCACCTCACACATGCATCATTCCCCAGTAACACTGTGGCACTCCAGAAGGAGGAACTCCTATAGACTCAGCTCCTACTGTTCCCTTCAGCCACTGGGCCAGGCCTCTACTCAAAGCTTGTACACAAAAGGTCCATTCTTTGGGCTCTTCCACTTGCTGATGAGGCATACATGACAATGCGTCTGCATCTCTATTTCCAGCTCCAGACCAATGCTTCAGGCTGAACTGGAATCCAGCTAGTGCGGCCAACCACCTATGTCCAGTAGCATCTAACTTGGCAGAGGTCAGAAGGTAGGTCAAAGGATCATTGTCTGTTTTGACTACAAATTTGGCCCCATATAAATAATCCTTTAACTTTCCTACCACTGCCCATTTCAAGGCCAAAAACTCTAGTTTGTGGACAGGGTAGTCAGATGGGGTAAGACTGTGGCTCTCATACGCCCCCGGCCTAAGCCTTGTTCTTGATAGAGAACTCCTCCAAATCCATCTTGGCTAGCATCTACATGGAGCTCATAAGGCTTAGCTGGATCTGCGTAGACCAACACAGGGGCTTCAGTAAGACTCCTCTTCAAACGCAAATAAGCCTCTTCACATTGGTGAGTCCATTGTCCTCGGATGGACTCCTTTCCCTCAAGCTCCAGACTTCTTCACCATGTCTTATCTGCTACTTCACCTGAGGCAACCTGCAGCAGTTCATTGAGGGGCCTAGCAATTTTTGCAAAGTTGGCTACAAACCTCCTGTAATAGGAGCAGAACCCCAGAAAGGATCTCAATTCCATTACAGTCTCCAGTCTAGGCCATGTAGTGACTGACTCCAGTTTCTTTGGGTCTGGGGCTACTCCTCCAGCTGAAACTACATGGCCCAAGCAAGTGACTGAATTTCGGTAAAACTGGCACTTCTCCAATGATAGTTTAAACCCCTCCACATGTAGCCTTTCGAAGACCTTCTCTAGACGTGCCTCATGCTCTTTTAAAGTTCTTCCAAACACTATGATGTCATCCAGATATACCAGAACTTCAATCAAACTCACGTCTCCCACAGTCTTCTCCATTAATTGTTGAAATGTTGCATCCAGGTGAATTCATAAAATCCCAACGGTCAAATTAATGCAGTCTTCTCCCTATCCTCAGGGTGCAACGGTATCTGATAATAAGGTTCGGTAATCAATGCACATTCGTAATGTTCCATTTTTCTTCTACACCACCATGATAGGGGAGGCGCAGGGACTTCTGGACTCTTTAATAACCCCTGTCTTCTTCAGCTCAGCTAATTACTCCCTTAGATCCTCCAGATCACTGAGGAGTATCCTTCAAGCTCTTTTCCAAAAAGGTTTATCCTCTTGTAACCGGATTCTATGCTGGGCACTTTTAGCACACCCTACATTAAAAACTGTTTTCAGAAAAGATCTTCTCCCATCTGGACAGATGGATCCTTCTTTGCTAAACAGGGGGCAACACTTCACCACAAACTTGAATTTCTTTCTGCAGTGTTCGATACTCCTCTCCTCTAACAACCTCGGCAGGAGGCACTGTGGTAGCTGCACTCACTAACATGCAAGCTCCTAATGTAACAGGGTGGTCTGTGACATTTCGGAGACTGATTGGTACCTTTGTCACCTTCTTCCAATTTCAGAGAAATGCCTTGGCGGGAACCAGTTCAGGGACCATCGCTATCCCAGCAGCTTTTGCCTGTGTGTCAGTCTCCAGCACAACAAAAGGTCCTGGGTGTTCCCAAGTAAGCTTGACAGTTGCCTTCAGACAAGCAATCTCTCCTGTCTGCAACACTCTCCCTTTAGTTCCTAACTTCCACAGGTGTCCCACTCCTTTAGCAGGAGAGTTTTGTTCCTTAATCACTCTTTGACATGCCTGGCATTACTGAGGGTGAACCTGCGTTTGGCATTGAACCATCTTCCCGAAACATGGTAGCCAACAACCTCCTCACCAAATCAGTGTTAGTCCCAATCAACATGGAATACTGTTCAGATCCCGGAGGCCTGGGGGGCCTGGGACACACCCACACCACTGCTAGGGTGCTGAATGTTTCCATTTTTCCTGTGGCTGCTGATCCAAAAGCGATCTTGATAGAGATATATCCATCATATGGTAACTTGTCAGTCCTAATTCCCCCTATTTCCAGCTCTTCAAGATTGCTTACAGGGATGTGCTTCAGATATTTGTCATAAAAATCTCTGTAGAGTAAAGTAACTTGTGTCCCTGTGTTTAACAGGGCCCTGGTATAAACACCTTCTACCTGTATAGACACAATCGGAGACGGCCCCACTAACTTTTCCGGTAACTTCCCCGGTAGGACTTTTCTCAGGTCCTTCCTACTTCCATGCTGAGAAGACCTAACTATGGCCCTAGGTGGTGAGGAGACATTGACTCCCTGTGCGCGGGTCCCTGACCCCGGTGATGGGTTACTTGGCCTGGGGGAGTTCTAGATTCTTCCTCAGGCATTTCTTTTCATTCCATTTCTTTCTTGCACTCTTGGAGCTCTGTTCCTTCTTGGGGCTCTCAGTTGGCTCCTTCACTGAGACCCCCTGAAGTTTTCCGCCTCCTGACATGTTAGCAGCTGCTGCAATGCTTTCAAAAGTTCTGTGAGAAAGTTTTGCTCCCCCTTCCTCTGGGGGCATTGCCTCCTAAAATGCCCAGGCTCCTCACACCGGAAACATCTTCTACTGTCAGTCTTTCCCATCTGAGCTGTGGCTTGAGTGTTTTCAGAAACAGGTGGCACAATAGGAGTCTTGGAGCACTCCCCCACTCTGACTCCTCATTACTGTCCACTTCTCGAACCCTTTTTCCATGTGAACTGACTGTGCTGACACCTTTTCTGTCTTAGAGGGTACCTTTGCCCCTTCTCATGACCCTTGATTCTTTACATCCAACAAAGCTTCTTCCTCCCTGACCAGCTTCATCAACTCTGGGTAAGTTGACGCCACCTGTGCCCCCTTTAGCAACACGCAAAGTACAACTGGGTGACTGGGTCGGGCCCCTTGCAGAATTATTTCAAGCCTGGCTCTATCGGCCTGTTTTGGATCAATCCCTTTCTTTAAAATGATCTGGAGTAGGATTTGATCCACTCTAACATATACGGAGCCAATGTCTCTCCTCTGCACCCGTGAGTGTGTTCAAACACATTATATATTATACATCAAGTCAGGTATCTTTTCTACTCTCCCATAGACTGCACACAAATCTTCGATGTAATCAATGGCTACACAGTCGGGATTTTCCTTTTTCCGACTCCGAATGACATCTGGTACTGGGCTGCGGAGACTCTCACTGATTCTCTGTCTCTTCACTGCCTCCGGGACATTCCATTCTTCAACTGCTTGGATGGCTTGATCCATTCAATTCTCAAATTCCTCTTCCCCTTCTAGGATTGGTGTGTGGCCTGAAAAAAACTGTAACTTCCTATACCCTTGATTTGCTGAAATATTGGTGCTCCTTATCAGACTCTCCACCAGCCGGCTCAAGTCCATGTAGAAAGAAGCGGGAGGCATTCCCATAACAGAAGCACCTGCCTCCTCCGGCACAGGACTCACTAAACCATGTCTAGAGCAGTCTTCATCGGGGGTACTGGCTGTCAGTAAGGGTATCACTTGAGCCTCTAGTCCTTCAGCTAAACTCACAGTCTCTTTCTGAAATCCAGCAGGGACACTCTCTTGCCACTCTATCAGAGCGCAGGTGTATTCTTCTCCAAATTCTGGCTTCATGTCCACAATGCAAGACCCTTACTCTGGAACAGCCCTTCTTATCAGCTGTCTCACCTCTCTTTCAACCCATCCACTTCCAGGCACTCTCTTCACAGTAGCCATTTACAATTGACTTCTTTGCTCCCATTCCCAGCCGGTGGCAGTGACTGTGTCATCTTCTCTTCATCCCTGGGCTGATCACATGACTTACTTGAGCATCCCATGAGGGGTATCCCGGACGAGCCCTCAAATGTAACGCAACCCTCGTGAGGACTGCTAATAGAATCAGTACCCCGTTGGTTGTCCTAACCCTGCAAATCCTCCACCATTTCTGACACCCTGGGTTCAGACATTATTTCCCTTTAAAGAATGACAACAAGGAAATAGGTACACCACAATCTGTTAAACCAATGAACTTGTTTACTTGGTAAGATAAAGACAATTGAAATAGACAGATTCGGGTAGTAATCTTGGACCGATTATCACCAGTGAAGTAGTAGCAGTCGAGCAAACAGATAATATAAACAAAGAAATACAAGAAATATCTAAATATAAGAAATACTTATTCACTACTATGCATATACACTGCCTATGTGAACAGACAGCCAAAGAGCAGAGGAATGGCCTCTCTCTCCTGCCTCTCAGCACATAGGTGCAAATGTCATAAATCATCAATAACAATTGGCTGTAATTAAATTTAGCCTGTTCTGGCAGAGAGTTATAATTCAAATAAGCTCAGTAAAGGCAATCCCTGCAGTGGGTAGGGAGATTTGAAGTAGTCCTGTACTACAATCTCTTGGTCTTCAGCTAGCCTTTGTTAAACGTGTATGCAATGAATTGCAGAGTAGCAGAACAAAGCAGCGTAGCTGACTGGACTGTAACATTCAATGAAGCAGAATCTTCAAGTAGTAAGATGTAAATACTGTAAAATCACAAGAACTGCTGATGCAAATGTATTATATCTGGTAGAACTACAAGTGACAGTAGGAAGAATGAAGATGGGAGGTGACTGTATACAGTGTCTTATTATGAAAAGATGGGTAAAGATGTCTGCATACAGTGTCTTATCATATGCCCTCTCACCACACTGGAATGAAAGTTGATGGTGATGATGATGCAAGCTCTCCCTCAGGAACCTGGCTCAGGGGATGGCGTCTAGCCTCACTACGGCTCAACCGAATCTGATACCAATGCAAGATAGATGAAACAGGAGAGGCCTCCAGGTTGCCACCAGACAGGAACAGGATGCTGTCTGCATGTGTCCCTCTGTATCTCTGCTGGATGATTCCGCTTGTGTAGGCCGCGATTCGGCCATGACACACACAGTCACAGAATCACTCCTCACAGATCCAGGCCAGGGTCCTAAGAGAGTGAGCTAGGCCTCGACTAGCCCCTTTTATATCCTCTTCCAGCAGTCTGTTCTTTCTTTGCAGCCATCTGGTAGTTGTACTTCCTTGCAATCCAGCTAGAGGGCAATACAGACAGTCTGAACTACATGTCCCAAGATGCCTTGCTCTGCTTAGTCTCTATTCCAGATAGGATAGCTTAGAGCCTAAGCTCAACACTAGAGGGAAACGGCTCCCAAACAGTAGGATTACACAATGTCTCCTGATTGCAGGTACAGATATCCAGCTCTTGGTTACATATTGTACATTTTATAGTATCAACAATGAATCTGCCTACAGTATATGTGGCCAGCATTACAATGCTATCCATGCCAACTGTGTAATACTTTCAAATATTGGTTAAATGCAGCGTTCACGTGTTCTATTTTCTACAGAGAAAACAACTGATTCTTTCAGAGCATATATTTTAAACCTGGAGGTTGTTGTCGCAGAATCTGCCATTCAGTGAACTTTTTGGGAATGAGTCTTAATAAAAAAATTAACAGTTTATGTGCTCAAGTGTATTAAAATCTATGGAATGTGCAAAATGTAATGAGAGCTGGACATTTACAATGAACAAGCAAATGGCATGCAGGTGGCATTATAAGGAACGTAACTTGGAAAAATATTTGTAATTGCCAGTCTGTAACTACACAAAAGGTTGATAATAGAAATAAAAAAACTAAACTAACTAACTTTGACTACAGTTAAAGAGTTTGTAAACCTCCATTTTCAAGTTGTACCTATAGGCAAGCCTATAATAAGGCTTACCTCTAGGTACAGTAAATATCCCCTAAACGTGCGCAGTTTAGGAGATATTTACTTTGTACTGTGCCGATGATGTCATAGGTGCATGAGCTGTAAAGAAACTGCCCTCCGTGCCATTTCTTCACTAGCAAGTGCCGTGACTGGCGGCTCCCGCACGCATGCGTGGGAGTGATACCATGCAACTCCGGCAAGTCACAGAGTCAGAGTCTGCGGCCCCGGAAGGAAGAGGGGCAAACATGGATGTGGCCTCCAGTGGGGACAGCGCAAGCTTCGTTTTCAGGTGTCACATAATGTGCTAGTATGTGATGCATACTAGCACATTATGTTTTAACTTTGCAGGGAACTAAAAAGGAAGTTGAAACCCATCAGGGTTTACTTCCTCTTTAAGTATTAGAATAACAGTGGAGTGTAGGTGGGTTAATGGAATTTCAATCATGCACCAATCTACTGCCAGCAAATCTTGTAGCATGCTTTAAGCTAGGGTTAACTTTTATGTCTCCTTCTGTTGTGTCTTCCTCATACAAGACCTATAGAGTATGTCAAGGCAAAAGAAAAGGAAAAAAAAAAAAAAACATATGGAGCACATCACTGCAATACATAAACCCTGCCCAGTGTTTTATCCATTAAAAGACCCTGCAAGTACAGAGAAATACTCCTTGATCTCTATGCACTACGCTGCTAAGCATATTGTGGGTGGAGTGTTGTCAGCCCTGCCCAGTGTCTTTTGCTAAGCTTCGTTAGCCACTCCAACTCTCAGATCTCTACAACTTAAAAAATAACCATTCTGTAGTCCAAGATAAGAACTAGGAGCGCTCTTTGAGATAACAAAGTGTGCAAAAGACATAAGACAGCTGTGAATATTTGACAGGATCACAAGTCTTTGCATTTATCAAAGAGATATAACTGTATGCTTTCAATATTATATTAACTGGTTGCCGGCCATATAACTTAAAGTGGATGTAAACCTGATTCATGGTTGATTGAGCTGGGCACATAGATCTGCAGAGTTTTCTTATCTCACTTCAAAGCCCTGTGTCCCATAGCTCTGTCCTGCTCCGTTCCTCTGTTATCAGCCTGATAACTTTTGACAAGCTCCCTGCGACTCGGGGATAGAAGTATGGGTCGGAGGCAGTTGCTATAAATAGATTAGCAGACTGCTAAACTATACATAGGCAAGCTCTGCATGTGTGGGGAGGGGGTGTGTGCACCTTTCCTCCAATCAGCTGTCTCACAGTGTCTAGCAATGATCCCCTCCTACAAGGGAACCAGGACAAGAAAATTCTAACAGAACGTGCACTTTCTAAACAGTGTATCAAGGTGAAGACAGAAGATATACAGTACATGTAGAACTTGTATAGGGAGAGTTGTTTCATCTCCGTATATCATCTGAGGCTGTTCACCTCACTGGGTATATGGAGGGTTTACAGCCACTTTAAGTAAGCAAGGCAGCTCTACTGCGCAGGATCACGTACCTAGACCACACTCCCGGACGGTCGGGGTCATCTCGCGTGCTGACAATGCTGTAATTAACCCTTTCACCCCCCTTCACAGTGCCATTAGTACAGTGTACAGGTTTTTTTTCGCTGATCACTGTATTATTGTCACGGGTGATGCTAGATAGCATTAGGGTCAGTCCTAGATAGAGTCAGTTTGCCCGCAATAGATATATTCACTAATAGATTTTAACTCTTTGACCCAGAATTCCCTCTATGATGTCTATCTGCCAGTTAACCTGACCTTTGACCCCTCAGTGGCTGGAAAGACAGACGTTAAACACACTGGCGGTGGTCTGTCCTCGCCCACTAGGGGCCCACAAGAGTTCCAAGATCATAGAAACCAACACTGATCATGTCAGAAGGTTGCTGATACCTCTTGTCTTGGAACCTAATACTCCAACCATGGGTATACATCCCATGCTGAGACAAGCATACCAGCGCCTGGTTCAAGAGCAGAAAGCCACAGCTGAAGGAGTGGGAAAGATATGGTGCTTGGACCAGTGTGAGAAGGTATTACAACCCGGTGAATTGGTGTGTTTACGGGCATCAGTGAAGCTCAATTGGAAGCAACCATTGTCCTTGAAGCTGACTGCCGGAGAGGAAACATGGGGATGGAAATAATCCCAGAGGTGATATTGACCAGGGCATCGCAACAAAGTCATGTGAGAATCCCAATTAGTGTTCGCAACATTAGAGGTTCCCCAGTGAAAAGGGCAACTCAAATGTCACTGGGGCAAGTGGATCCGGCCACCCCAGTCTGATTTGGTGGGGAGAGTGAAGGATGGAATTCTTGTTGAGGAGTTCTACCTGAACAACATTCCGCTCTGACCTGAAAGGAAGGAAAGAGCCAAGACTCAGCTACTGAGAGGGCAGGCCACATTCTCCAAGAGTGAGTTTGATGTGGGGTGTGCGAAAAGTGCTCAGCACCGGATCTGCCTTCAAGAAGACAAGCCATTCAGAGAAAAAGTAGACAAATTCCATTAGGAGACTTGGAAGACCTGCGTGAATAGCTGGCACAACTGAAGAGAGCAGGGATCATCCAAGAGTGCGGAAGAAGAATGGTTCTCTAAGGTTGTGCATCGACTATCAAACGCTGAACTGAAGGACCATCCCCAACCAATATTACACTCCACGGATAGAAGATGCCCTGAGAACCTGTCAGGGGCGAAGTGGTTCAGTGTGCTGGATTTAAAGAGTGGGTACAATCAAATTCCCATGCATCCTGAAGATCAGGTTCAAATTCGACAGGATGCTCCAAGGTCTCCAGTAAAAATACTTTCTAATTTGCTACAGCTTGGTGTCCATCTACTATTGTGTTTGAAGTAACATTACTACAGCTTGGTGTCCATCTACTATTGTGTTTGCAGTAACATTGTTTGCCAAGTGTGCCAGAGGGGCTGTGACTGTTCTTGGGGTTATGAGGCAGAACAAAGAACCTGACATTCTCAATCGGCTCCTTCGGTGGTGGTGCTACACTCAGATTCTGCAGCACCTGTACTTCCCACATTTTTGGAGCTGTTTTTCATGGAAGATTTGTACCGATTGATTGTGGACCAAGGCAATTTATATGCCGAGCAATTTATTGCCGCCAATCCAAATTCAAACTTTGCCAGACAATTCGCATGGAAACATACAGTTTCCGAATTTAAGACTTTTTTGGGCCTAACTCTCAGCATATTGGTCCACAGACCCAATACATTATATGCCCATGTTCTCTGCTGCCATGACTAGGGGTAGATATGAGAATTTAATTCAATTTATGCATTTCAACAACAATGAACTCTGTTGTCCTCTGGGCTACCCTGGATATGATCGGCTCCACAAAATCCAGCCCCTCATAAATCACTTTACCCAAACATTTGCAGACGTGTATACATACCAACAAAGTGTCTGCAAAGAGGAGTGTCTCAATAATTTTTCTGGCCTCCTTGCTTTCAAACAGTTTCTCCCCATTAAGCGTGCCAGATATGGGATCAAAAAAGGTGAACGCAAGCATCAGTCTTGTGTCATATGTAAACAGCAATTGCGCAATGCTTGTGAGGTATCACTGAACGTCAGATCAAGGGCAGTAATTCCAGCACTAGACTTCCTGAGTAAATCTAAAGTGGTAACCTGTAAAGGTTTTTAAAGGCTATAAAAATTGTACATAGTTTGTCAGCGCTGCACACACAATTTTAAAGCATGTCATGCTGGTATCTATTTAGTCGGTGTAAGATCATCTTTTATATTTTACCAAACAATTAGGCAATATATTGTCTTTGTGTGCATTTAAATTCCAAAAAGTTTATTTGCTTTTGAAATACCGCTGCGTAAATACCATGGGGCAAAAAAATTGCAATACCCACCATTGTATTCTCTAGGGCCTCTGCTTTAAAATATATATACAGCATCTCCCAAAAGTGAGTACATCCCTCACATTTTTGTAATATTAATTATATCTTTTCATGTGACAACTCTGAAGAAATTACACTTTGCTACAATGTAAAGTAGTGAGTGTACAGCTTGTAAAACAGTGTAAATTTGCTGTCCCCTCAAAATAACTCAACACACATACATTAATGTCTAAACCCATGGCAACAAAAGAGAGTACACCCCTAAGTGAAAATGTCCAAATTGGGCCCAATTAGCCATTTTTCCTCCCCGGTGTCATGTGACTCGTTAGTATTACAAGGTCTCAGGTGTGAATGGGGAGCAGGTGTGTTAAATTTGGTGTTATCGCTCTCACTCTCTCATACTGGTCACTGGAAGTTCAACATGGCACCTCAGGGCAAAGAACTCTTTGAGGATCTAAAAAAAAGAATTGTTGCTCTACATAAAGATGGCCTAGGCTATAAGAAGATTGCCAAGACCCTGAAACTGAGCAGCACGGTGGCCAAGACCATACAGTGGTTTAACTGGACAGGTTCCACTCAGAACAGGCCTCGCCATGGGCGACTAAAGAAGTTGAGTGCACATGCTCAGCCTCATATCCAGAGGTTGTCTTTGGGAAATAGACATATGAGTGCTGCCAGCATTGCTGAATAGGTTGAAGGGGTGGGGGGGTCAGCCTGTCAGTGCTCAGACCATATGCCACACACTGCATCAAATTGGTCTGCATGGTTGTCGTCCCAGAAGGAAGCCTCTTCTAAAGATGATGCACAAGAAAGCCTCAAACAGTTTGCTGAAAACAAGCAGACTAAGGACATGGATTACTGGAGCCATGTCCTGTGGTCTGATGAGACCAAGATAAACTTATTTGGTTCAGATGGTGTCAAGCATGTGTGGCGGCAGCCAGTTGAGGAGTACAAAGACAAGCGCGTCTTGCCTACAGTCAAGCATGGTGGTGGGAGTGTCATGGTCTGGGGCTGCCGACACTGAGGAGCTACAGTTCATTGAGGGAACCATGAATGACACATCATGTACTGTGACATACTGAAGCAGAGCATGATCCCCTCCCTTCAGAGACTGGGCCGCAGGGCAATATTCCAACATGATAGTGACTACAAACACATCTCCAAAATGACCAATGCCTTGCTAAAGAAGCTGAGGGTAAAGATTATGGACTGGCCAAGCATGTCTTCAGAACTAAACCCTATTGAGCATCTGTGGGGCATCCTCAAATGGAAGGTGGAGGAGCGCAAGTTCTCTAACATCCACCAACTCCACGATGTCATCATAAAGGACTCCAGTAGCAACCTGTGAAGCTCTGGTGAACTCCATGCCCAAGATGGTTAAGGCAGTGCTGGAAAATATTGGTGGCCACCCAAAATATTGACACTTTGGGCCTAATTTGGACATTTTCACTAAGGGATGTACTCACTTTTGTTGCCAGCTGTTTAGACATTAATGGCTGTGTGTTGAGTTATTTTGAGGGGACAGCACATTTACACTGTTATTCAAGGTGTACACTCACTACTTTACATTGTAGCAAAGTGTCATTTCTTCAGTGTTGTCACATGAAAAGATATAATAAAATATTTACAAAAATGTGAGGGGTGTACTTACTTTTGTGAGATACTGTATAATGTTTTGGGGTTCAAAGTAATTTTCTAGCAAAAACAAAATAATAATTTTGTAAACTAAAAAAGTGTCAGAAAAGGCTTGGTCTTCAAGTGGTTAGAAAAGTGGGTGATGTGTGGCATAAGCTTCTAATGTTGGGCATAAAATGCCTGGGCAGTTCAAATGACCCCTTTTTGGAAAGTAGACACCCTACGGTATTTGCTGAGATGTATGTTGAGCCCATGGAATATTTTAATTTTTGCCAGCTATTACTGCTAGCCAATAAGCATAATAACTGTGGTAAAGTCAGTTTAATATACTCTAATCAGAGTTCTACACAATACCCTGTAGAAAAGCCCACTAAGAAGGCAGCCAGTGGGAGTAAATATCCTGAAGCCTGGACTGTGTAAGTTTGTCTTACCAATTGCATTCAGTTTTTCAGTCAGGTTTGAATCTGATTAGATTAGCTAGGTAAAACTTCTAGGGAGTGCCATTTTGTGTTTGAAAGACAGCAAGGAAGATTCTCCAGCATCACCAGCAGGTGCATTCCAGGATCACCAGATTACAGGAAAAAGTGAGATGGGTGAAATGGGTGAAGCGGTATGATACATTAATATCTACATTAAAAAAGAACAACTGGTAAGGTAAGTTATGCTTCAAGTTCTAATCATCAAATTTCACTGGAGTGCATCTTTAGAGAACCATCAGTTTACAACTAAACTTTTGAACATACAGATTCCAATGTGCTTGGATTAAGGTTGATTTCTCTTTATGTCCCACTCCACCTGGGAGATGCCAATGCATCAGATGTCAGTTACATGCTGCATCCAAGGTGGTGTTAGGTCAAATGCATTCATCTACACCAGAGATATGCAATTGGTGGACCTCCAGCTGTTGCAAAACTACAAGTCCCATCATGCCTCTGCCTCTGGGAGTCATGCTTGTGGCTGTCAGAGTCTTGCCATGCCTCATGGGACTTGTAGTTCCGCAACAGCTGGAGGTCCGCTAATTGCATATCCCTGATCTACACTATCTGTGACATTGTGAACCTGTAACCAGCATGCATCCTTGCTAAAGTTGAATGCATTCACAGAATTGGATAGGTCTTCATCTCCAAGACAAAGGGTATACATATCCTTTGTAGATGGAACCACACTTTAAGGCCTCATGCACACAGAACGTTTACAAAACGTTATAAAAATGCCAGTAGTGTTTTTGAGCGTTTTTACATGAGTGTTTTTGAGTGTTAGCTTTTTTTAGTGGTTTCTTTTTCAATTGATCAAAAACGTCCAAAAATGCTGGTGAGCCTTGTTTTTGAGCATTTTTGGGAGTTTTGAGCATTTTTTTTCAGCATTTGAGTGTCTTACAGCTGAGAAACTCCTCTCAGAACCCACTGGTCTTGGATTTTTTTACAGATCAAAAACGCCCCTGCCCAAAACAGTTGATAACAGCCTGTGTGTGCATGGACACATAGGATAACATGATGGGGAGTTTATTGACTGTAGAAAAAAAGTCTGAAGCCAAAAACAGCAGCTGTAAAAATGTCCAAAAACTTCCTGTGTGCATGAGGCCTAAATAATAGAGAATGGGAATGTTAACTGATCTATTGCATCACACTGTGCAAACACAAATCTTGTAATTTGCCATGCTCAAGTGAATAAAACTGTTGTATGTGCCAATTGTCAAAAAGTTATGATAAATGCTGCCTGCATATTTGTTTTAGATCTTGTTGTTTTCTACTGTATAGCTAGAAAAATATTTATGCAACAGCAGCCTTGAGCACATGTGTTCTTGCAATGTCTGCTTTCTTTAGTTTTCCTAGCAAAATTCATCCTTCTTTGTATTCGGAGTATCAAAGGCAGCCCTGCAGAATCTGGGGATTTTCCAGCCCTGATACGCTTGTGAGTGAGATAATCTGCCTGGGTTTTACTCTCTGATTTGGCTGTTTACAAAAGAAGAATAAACCATTGTCTCAGTATTTTTTGTTTTCTTTCTGGTTTCTTTTCAATATCCTGTTCTCTTCTGCTCACTTGCACATTTCTTAAGGCAAGATATTGTTAAGGAGAGATCAGTAGCTACAGCCTTTGTAAAATGTTGTTTCCATTTCACACAAAGAGTATCAAATTCATTACCTATATTTCACTTTCTTTAGAAAGCATCTGCTGGCTCAAAGTTAGGTTAAGCAGCTTTTTAGCACAAACCTGCTGTAGGTCAAAGAGCAGATGGAGAGCTGACCAGTATGGTTGATAGGATGCTGGGCTTGAGTGGATAGCCACTGTTGTCTGGGATTACTTCTGGGTTTTTTGTTCAAATTTGCTTTAATTAATTTAATGACGATTTACTATTTTAAAAACCTAATGTAACACTAATGGTTATCTGCAAAGCATAAAAATAGCACTAATGTGTATAACAAAGTATCTGATCCATTCTAAACCAGGGACATTTAAATATTTCTTACACTAGGTACACAGAGCACTCTGCAGCACTGTCACATAGACCTGGAACAGTTAGTGAAGCGGCCTTTTCAATTTAAAGCCTTCCATTTTTGTGACCCTCTGAATGATAGATTGAGAGATTTAATTTTAAATTTACTTCTGGGTATCAACTGTTTTGGGAAACCTCAAATAAACATCTAATAACCATAAGTATTCAACATTACATGGATATCTCCAAAGGTTAAACAATGTTAAATTAAAATAGCAAACTTTGCTTTAGCCAGTAGTTTTGCAAATGTGGATTCACTTTGGGAAGGCATATGCTAGCCCCTTAAAGGTTTTATGTGAGTCCTCCTTTCAACCAACAGTGATTCTTTTGATGGATAAAAGCCATATAAAAACCTATTCAATTTGTGCACCTCAATAGTCTTGTTCTTAAAATCAGTTTTTTTAAATAGTTGAAGCAATACATTGTCAAAACTAGACTTTGATCAGTATCTGATGATAACTCGAGATGTCCTCTGAATGCTCTCTAATTGAATGTACTTTCAGTCACATGCAGTGATTTTTCATGAATCATATACTTATGTGCTTTTAGGGGAAGGGTACACACACTAAAAAAATAAGGTTTTTATGCTTACTGGAAAATCCTTTATTGAAGTGCATTGAGCGACACAGGAATTGAAGATAATCTTAAACAATTGGTTTAGACTGCTGCCTACAAGAGGTTGGGACACTGACAATTAGGGATGAGCTTTGGCGCGACAATGAGTTTGACCTGAACCTGATCTGTTCGCATTTCACAGAATGAGTGAACTAAATAGCCAGATTTGGTCATTTTGCCTGCCTTTCAGAACCTCCGGCTGCTGCAGCCAGCAGTCATTCATTTAGCTGTGGTATTACTACTGCTACTAAATGACAGCTTTGGCAGGCCACCTGCCCACCTGAACTCCCCAGCTCAGGAGGAGAGTCTTTTTATTGACCTTGGACTCTAGCATCTTAGTCCATTCACAGAGAGTGGGCAGCTCAGCCCTGTCCCCTGCTCTCTCCTCATCGGCTCACTGGTTGTGATTGGCAGCAGCCAAAGCATGAGCTCAGAGGCATGGTCATCAACGAATTTCTATACTCCAGTTATGGTGACAAAAATGCATTTTCCTTTTGGATTCATTCTTTGCAAATGGTGGCTTCTAGGGGCCTGGATACCACACTGCTACTACTGTGCTTTTATCCAGAATGATAATGCCGCCACCCACCCCCCTTTAGTGATTCTCCTCCAGAATGATAATGCAGTTTTCTTCTCCCCCTTTAGCGATTCTCTCCTTTTGTAAGAACTTGTCTAGATGTGGTTCTCTCATATCTTTTTACTCTCTTTGTAATTATGAGTTTCACTTATCCACGTGTGTGTTTTGTTGATCTCTCATACCTTGTCTTTTTCTTATTACACATTTTTTAGCTGTTTCTGTTTTTATTTTCTCCTTTTTTACTTGTTTTTTGCCCAGTGTTTTTTTTTCCTTTTTTCCCTATTCTTTGGTTTTTCCCTCTGATTTTTGTTTAGTCTTCAGTTCTTATACATTTTTCAACTTTTTTTTCCTGCTTTAAAATGTATATTACCAGCATTGTTCTCCTTAAGGTCCATCTATTTCTCAGGCAAACAGCCTGTCTAACCGTTAAGTATCTTTCCCAAGGGGTACATCCTCTGCACTACATCCGGCCTACGACTAGGAGTAAACCGCAAACACCAGGAACACGCTGCCTGACAGAATTCTTCATGCAGCCGGCGGCCAGGAACAACCAAGATGATGGCGCCAGGGAGAGCAGCTGCTCTCCTCCTCCACCACACACAGGCACAAATGGCTCCAGACCCTGATAACCTCTGTGACATGGAGGAGCCCACTCTGCAGCATGGCGACTCTCCAGCAGCAGACAGAGGTGGGAGAGCAGCAGAATCTCCTGCACACTCTCCCCAGAAACAACCCTCTGAAGAAGCTTCTCTCTATCCAATCTAGACTTCAGATAGTGATCTGAGAAATTGAGGAGCTTAGCTCTAACAGGATTGAGGATGTTGAGACCCGCATGACCACTTAGAATGCCAAATGGGAACAGTTATTAAGGCCCATGATGAACTAGTCAATGCACACGAAATGCAACTGAAGCGATTCGCAAGCTGCAATTAAAAGTGGCGGACCTAGAAGATCGGTCGTGCCGTAATAAAAAGATAAGATGGGTCCTTGAAGCTGTTAAGTCACAAGATCTCATCCCGTATTTACAACAGCTATTCCTGAAACTTATTCCCGAAATTACTCCTAGGGATATATTAATGGATAGGGCGCACAGGATCCCCAAACCAGCCACTGCCTGACACGATCCCCGTGGACATTCTAACACGGATCCACTTTTATCATATTAAAGAACGACTACTACGGGCGGCCAGATCTTCCCATGCACTTCCACTACCTTATGTAGGAATAGCTCTTTATTAGGACATCTCAGCTGCAACCTCTAAACTGAGGAAAGAGTTCTCCACCATCACTGCAATACTGTGGGATCACAACACTGTTTACCACTGGGGCTTCCCCACCAAAATACCAGTCACTTACTAGAGCCAGCAGATCACCATTACATCACCCAAGGATGGATACCAGATGCTTCATAATTGGGGCCTGACACCTCAATCACCTCCCAGAGCTCAGAGAAACAACTCAAATTGCAAAACCTAAGTACCACAGCACCTGGCAGTACATGAAAGCGCCATCCACTCTCATTACCTGGTTTTCAATCTTTTCACCCCCATTGGCTAGTTGTCTAGAATGCCATAATTTCACAGGGTTTGACCCCAGGGCCCGGTTCATCCCATTAAGTTCTAAGAGCTTGTCTGGGCCATTTATTTTTCTTTGTTGATTTCACACCCCTGGCTTGAAGTGTGCTAAGCACACAGCCTCCATTCTACCTACCTGCTTTATAACCCTTTTTAATTATTATTGTTGTGTAACCTAATCTTCTTGGTCACTATTGTTTTAGCTCATATCCGAGTATCATTCATCTCCTTTTCATAGATACTATATACTGTGCTATAGATATTCATTGGGAAATCCCCACATTCTGCACCCATTCAGCATCGCACATTCTTTGTACAATGCCCATTCGCATCAGGACCATCAATGCAAGGGGACTCAATATCTCCTTTAAAAGATCTGGTTATGGTGAGATGGAGTTAATCAAAAAACAGACATTCTATGCATACAAGAAACACACTTCATGCAAGACAAACCTCCACCCTGCCATAATAACCTTTTCCAGCATATCTTTCACGCACATGCCACCAAAAAGAAGATCCCTATCCTTCCAGCTTCATTTTAGATGCTCTTTTTGATGATGTACCATTTGTCATAGTCAAGATCTATGCCCCTAACTCCCGCCAAAAATGATTCTTTAACCACTTCAATACCAGGCACTTACCCCCTTCACGCCCAGACCAATTTTCAGCTTTCAGTGCTGTCGCATTTTGAATGACAATTGCGCGGTCATGCTACACTGTTCCCAAACAAAATTTTTATCAGATTTTTCCCACAAATAGAGCTTTCTTTTGGTGGTTTTTATTTTTTGTGCAACAAATAAAACAAGACCGAAAATTTTGAAAAAAAAAAAAAAAAAGGTTTTCTTTGTTTCTGTCACAAAACTTTGTAAATAAGTACATTTTCTCCATCACTGATGGGCACTGATGGGCACTGATGGCTGAGGCTGAGGCTACACTGATGAGGCGGCACTGATGGGCACTGATGATGAGGCACATATATGCAGCACTGATAAGCAGCACTGACAGGCACCTACAGGCACTGATAGGTGGCACTGATAAGCAGCACTGATGGGCACTCATAGGCCGCACTGATGGGCACTCATAGGCCGCACTGAAAGGCGGCAATGATAGTTGGCACTTTTATGAAGGCATTCCCTGGTGGTCCTGGTTGGCATCCAAGATGGGCACTGTGCCTCTTACCTGGTGGTCCCTGGGCGGGCTCCCTGGTGGTCAGGGTGGGCTTCCCTGGTGGTCCCTGGGTGGGAATTCCCTAGTGGTCCTGGGTGGGCTCCCTGGTGGTCCTGGGTGGTGATCTTAGGGGGGGCTGCACTAACAATACAAACAAATGTCACTGCCCCCACCTATAACTGGCCTTTTTAATTATTTGGTTTTGTTTGACATGCGCCTACCCTTCCAGTGCTCCTTGCTGTAAAGGCCAGTTATAGGTGAGGGCAGTGACATTTATTTGTATTGTTGATATATTGGTCAGGTAACACATTGACATCCTAGACACCCAATGTGCTGGGTGTCCAGTGTGCTCCTGTGCCTTTAAGGAGGGGTGGGTTCCCTCCAGTCACCTGCCCCCCGTCTATCCATTTAAATGCATGTGCTTCCATTGTGGAGCCTCTTAGAAGTCAGAGATTGGTTCTAGAGGTGACAGGGTGCCTTGCCAGGGCCCTCTAGCTTACACACCCATCTGCAAATGTGTGTAACCAAACCCCTGTTTTTAACGCATACTGTTAGACAGGTTAATTTGGTTGGTCGCAGGCTGGCCGGTAAGTTGAGCTTGGAAATTCTTTGGTTTTGTTTGACATGCACCGATAAAGAATCAGCACAGACCCCCCCTGTCAGGAGAGCCGCTGATCGGCTCTCCTCTACTCGTGTCTGCAGATGCAAGTAGAGGAAAAGCCGATACATGGCTCTTCCTGTTTACACTGTGACCGGCCGTGATTGGTCAGGGCTGATCACGTGGTAAAGAGCTTCCGATGGAAGCTCTTTACTGAGATCGGTAATGTGGTGTGTCAGACTGACACAACGCACCACCGATCGCAGCAATGCGAGCCCCCGTGGGCGCGCAATCGCGGGTTAGCTGGCTGGACATCATTTGACGTCCGGTCAGGATAACAACCACCGCCTGGCTGTCATTTGTCTATATGCCGGACGGGAAGTGGCTAAGCTAATAATGAAGAGACTATCCCAATACCCAAAGGAACGCATAATCTTGTGCGGAGACTTCAACGGCACAATCGACAATACACTAGACTCCAGCGCAGACAAGGCCCCATGGCACTTTTTTCACTTACAAAAATAGAAGACTTGTACAGTCCCTGGTGATGCTTACATGGGTCAGAAAGGGACTACACCTTGTACTCTGCAGCACAAAGGTTCTACTTCAGGATTGATCTCTTCCTGCTCCACAAACACATCTTGGTCAGACCATGCACCTGTTACGATTTCACTCTCAAGTCAACAACCCTACAAATGCTCCAAAACTTGGCGCATAAACACCTCTATTTTATCTCAGCCCAAATGCCAGGAAGAATCTTCATTAAGCTTGGGGCCCGTGAGAATTGTAGGCGAGCAGAGAAGTTTAGCGGTTTTCTAGAGCAGATCCGACAAGTAGAAAAATCAAATAAAACATCCCCTAATGACGCAGATACAGCACGTCTACAGAAAATTAGAGACAAATTTCACACCTTCCTACAGGCTTCCTTTGACCATCATATCAAATGCCTTCATGTAAACTGGTATGCCCATGGAAATAGACCAGACACCCTCCTAGCTAAGCAAGCGAATCACAAAGCTGCTGCTTCTAAAATGCCATAAATGCACTGAGCTAGGGAACAGAGGGTCATCAGCCCCACAGACATTGCTAATTGCTTCAGAGATTTCTATGCAGCCTTATACAATCTATCCTCCTCTACAGCAACTCCTACTCCTGACCCACCCCAAATTTCACGCTTCCTTGACCCACTGCGACTACTATCCCCCACCTCTGACCAGTTGACGGATCTAAACACTCCAATTTCAGAGGCAGAAGTCCTCAAAGTGATTTGATCACTCCCTTTAAACAAAACTCCAGGTCCAGACGGATATTGCAATGAGTATTTTAAAACCTTTGCAGATACCCTTACACCACACCTTTGCAACTCATTTAACCATATAATATGGACAGGAGACATCCAAAAGTAATCATTGGAAGCCCTCATTGTCACTATTCCACAACCTGGTAAGCCCCACGATGTCCCAGCCAACTACCAACCTATCTCACTCTTAAACATGGACCTTAACATTTATGTGAAGATACTCGCCTCTCGCATCTCAACACACATCCCCACACTAATCCACCCTGACCAAGTTGGGTTTATACCTTGCAGACAGGCACCTGATGGAACAAGAAGGATTGTAGATCTTATTCAATGGGCTGAATTCTACAAAATGTCTTCTCTGCTCCTTTCCTTGGATGCAGAGAAGGCGTTTGATAGAGTCCTTCAGAGGTTTGGCTTTACAGGAAACATCCTTAGAGCAGTCTTAGCTCTTTGTTCTCACCCATCAGCTAGGGTCTCAACCTCTGGCATGACTTCCGACCAATTTGACATCACCAACTGCACAAGACAGGGTTGGCCTCTTTCCCCTCTAATATTTGCTTTAGTAATGGAACCCCTTGCTGCAGCTATTAAAGTCCACCCTTTGATATCAGGCTTACAAGTAGGAGACACTGCTCACAAGCTAAGACTATATGCCGACTATGCCATTGTATTCATGACTAACCCCCTGCAGTCCCTTCCAATGCTTCATGACCTCCTAACTACATTTGGCCAACTTTCCCTCTATAAGGTTAACTGCTCTAAATCTAGCTTGCTGGGAATCTGCCTAGATCAAACTACCAAAACGATTCTCACACGCTTGTCTTCTTTTCCATGGGCTCCATCTTCAATGCTTACCTATTTAGGTGTACAATGAACTGCTCCCTCAAACAATATGTTACACAGGAACTATGAAATCCTCCTCAAGAAGATACAGGACCTTTGCTCATCTCTCTGCTCTATTCACACATCATGGACTGGCAAGCTAGATCTAAAATGTCCCAACTGCCTCACGTATTATATTTGTTCCATACCCTCCCAGTCCCGATGTTAAAGTCCCACCTAAACATTCTTCAGTGAATTCTCAACAACTTTATCTGGAATGGCACACACCCTAGAATTAAGCACTCCACTATGTGCACTCCGACGTCCAAAGCGGGAACGGGTGCCCCCAATATCAGGAATTACTGCAAGGCTATTCTCCTAAACCAAACCCAGCATTGGTGGTCTTCTGCTTGCTGCCCGTTCTGGGTACAGATAGAGGAAGCTTCCTTTGGCCACTCCACTAAATCTCTACTATCTGCTGCATGGATGCATTACCGACCAACACCTTCTTTCTTAAGCACTGTAAATGCAACAATAAAGGTATGGACCTCCATCCATCAACACTCACTTGGTCTCACAAAATGCACAGCTGCAGTTCTTCCCCTGGCATCGCTGGAAATCTTGAGCAACGACCTATCCTTATCCAACTGGGGCCATTACAATTGGACACATTCTAAACATAGATCATCTACGCAACGCACTTTCCAAGACTTACATGAGAGGTATAACACCCCCAACAAAGATTTTTTCAAATATCTCAGAGTGTGCCATTCTCTCGCATCAATCACCTGGTTGGATCAAGCACTCACCACTGATATCATCTAATTTTATGATCATCCCTCACAGTCTTCAAAAGGATCGTCTTTTTTCTATAAAATGCTCAACACTCCACAAAACCCTGAGAAGCTCCCATCGATGGAGAAATGGGAACAAACTCTGCTGACTTACTTACATGGCACCAAACTTCACGTTACATATTGACAACATCTAAGTGCCTTTCACATTGCAAAATTGCATAGAAAATACTTCATCAATGGTACCTCACTCCAACAAAACTAGCAAAGTTTGTGCCCTGCCAGTCTCCCAATTATTGGAGAAAATGTTGTCACACTGGCACTACAGACCACATCTGGTGGTCCTGCCCACTGCTATCCCCCTTCTGGAATTCCCTTCTCACGACCCTTACTAGCAACCATTCAAAAATTACCCCCCAGCTAGCATTATTGGGGCTGGAAGTCTGGGAATCTCAACATCGCCCCATCCTCACACATCTTAATCGCAGCCAGACTCACCATAGCAAAAAACTGGAACAGCACCTTGATACCTTTCCCGCAACTTATCCAGAATACTCTCAACCATAACCTTCATATGGAATTCATGTTTGCCAAAGCAAACCTTGCTCTACCAAAATTCCAGAAAGAATGGGCCCCATGGTTAACGTACTCCTTCCTGGATCTCACCTCCAAACCTCAATATTGACTCGATTACCACCATAACTCTGATAATGTCACACTACTCTTATAGTCAATATGTTCAATATGTAAGTAATATACTGTATCCATCCAATTTTTTCCCCCTTACCCATAGGGAGGTAGACTAACACAAGATCTTTTCTCATATTTACAGTAAAAAAATACAGCGTTGCACTCCTGATGAGTGGCTATAGCGCCACAAAACGCGTGGAGTCTTATCAATGCTTATATGGAATAATTTTTACATCACCCATCATGTCTTCTATCCAACTGTATTCTGTACTGTATATTCATGAATTTTTTGATCAGCTATCATGTTATCATGTCATGTTCAATTACTGTGGCCCTTTGTGGCTGGATGTCTGTAATTTTTATGACATTATGATCGTACATCACTGTAATTGTTTATTCAGTGTGCTAATAAAATATATATTTTTCATACTCCATATATTTTTCATACTTCTTGTATTTCTTTTACTGGTGGTATGCCTCATTTTAAAGTCCCATGACCAATCCTTTTCCTTTGTATATGTATATGTATATTAGGGATGGAGGCATACTACTAAAAAAGTGATAATGACAGATCACATCTTTTTTATGTATAACTCTGATAATGTCACACTACTCTTATAGTCAACAATGGAACTACAAACCAACACATTACCATACACCCCTTATCTCCACTAGCCCCCCCCCCTCCCCAAATAGTATGATCTCCAGGACTGCATAGTATAATAGTTCTTCGGTCCTGTTATATCTTGCTTGTACTCACCCTCTGGTTACTGTTTGTCAACCTTCTCTTGTATTGTACTGACAATGTTCTACGAAATGCATGCTTGTTTAACATTGCAATGAAAAAAAAAAATAATAGTACAATAATAAAAATAGAAAACAGCTTTTGCTGCATTAATTACCTTCAATCAGGAGCTGATCAGGAGCCCAGACTGTTATGGGCCCCCCTCCGAGTGAATCATTCTACCAACCTTTTCATTTATTAGGGCGGGGGCAAGGTGTGTGAGAGAGCTGGGGGTTTTGCTTTAAATCTGTTTTGATGAGATCACACTCCACTTTAACAGTGTTATTCTGTGATAGAGTAGGTAACCACAATTTTCTGATATTTACATAGCCCAACAGTCAAACCAGCATTTAAATGCATTGACATTTGGACTTATTGACTGGAATAACTGACTTAGAAAACAAAAGTGTTTTTTTATAAATTACCTTAGAACTATTTACAGAAATGAAAAAAAAAAAATGGTACATGTTTTTTTCTCAAACTGTATGTGGTTGTTAAGACATTGGTAACACCGTAGACCAGTACTATCAGCTGTACTTTTATTTATCTTGATATTATTTATATATATTTTAAAGCAACTGTTAGGTCCCATGATGTGTGCACATGTGGCCTATCACAACCTGCACAAATAAGGCAACAGTTTAATAAATAAAAATGTACAGTTCTAACTCAACATTATAAGATTTGGTAAACTTGACACTTGATAAACGTGCTTTCTAAATTTGAATGACATATGAATGTTTTGAATAAGTATTAACAAATGAGTCAAGCCTAAATTGGTGAACATCCTTGGTATTAACAAATACCAAATTATAGGCTTTTAAAATATTATGTAAATCCCAAGGGATCTATTTAATGTAAATACATGAAAAACAAATGTGGCCTTTTTCAGAATAACAATTTCTAGATTATTGTTATATGCAGCACAATTACAGTATACGGTAACAGCATATTCCTTATCAACAAACTATTTATTTAATGGATGTAGCAATTTAAAGTAGTTTAAGAATATTGCGTGAACAGTTAGCATTGTGGTGCATTATGTTGCAGTTGGAAAAGTTATTGTACACAATGTTACTGAACATCTTTCTGTAGACATTTCCTAAAATTCATCTGCTTAGCTGGTAGGTCAAATTGAAGAAGAAAAAAAAAAAAGAAAAAAAAAAAGACACATGTCCATCAAATCAAAAGAAAAAAATCTTGTCTTCCTGTTACTCCACTGTAACGCAAACAACACTTAGAAAGCATGGCTTAATTTGTACCACCGGGGTAAAAAAAATTCCCTAATCCTCAAAGGCACTCTTCAACCTAAAGATCATATAGGTAGATAGGGGAAGTAGCTATCCTCTTCAGATGCTGGCTAATCTCAGGGTGAAATTATGAATTAGCCTGAAATACTGAGATCAGAATTCTGGGGGTGTATGATGTTGCCTGTGAGTGCAATTGGACATGAAGATCACCCCCTGAATGTGTCAAAATGTTCTCATAATTGTGTAATGTCTACTGATATTTTTAACCCACCTGTTAACTGTAAATACCTGTCATGATTCATTAAAATTAATAGGAAAGACTATCTCCTATGTTCTATTTTACAGAGATTTACTGAACGAAAATGGTACAATACAATGCATATACTGATAGCATACTGAGCTTGGGGAACAGCAGTACAAGTTTCATACATTCTTATGACAATATAGATCCAAGATTAAAGCAAGTCTATTTTTTTCAAATAAAGAACGTGTTATACAGTACTTAACTGCTCTGTGCAATGTTATATCCAGCTCAGATGTTTTTTCTTGTGCGGAGGACCTTACAGTGGGCCGGTTTTGATTGAAGCACCTGTAAGTTTATTTCAACTTATCTGGGGCTTTATTCCCACATTATCGATTCTTAGTTGCTGTTGTCTCATTTATGTCTTTTGATTGTATATTTATTTCCCTATATTTATTTTTCATTTTCATTTTTTAAGGGTATTTCCGCCTTTTATTTTCCCCTCACATTTTTGTAAATATTTTATTCTATCTTTTCATGTGACAACACATGGGATGACACTTTGCTACAATGTAAAGTTGTGAGTGTACAGTGTAGATTTGCTGTCCCCTCAAAATAACTCAACACACAGACATTAATGTCTAAACCGCTGGCAACAAAAGTGAGTACATTACTTTTACAATTACAATTAGCCATTTTCCCTCCCCAGTGTCATGTGACTCATTAGTGTTACAAGGTCTCAGGTGTGAATAGGGAGCAGGTGTGTTGAATTTGGTGTTATCGCTCTCACTCTCTCATACTGGTCACTGGATGTTCAACATGGCACCTCATGGCAAAGAACTCTGAGGATCTGAAAAAAAGAATTGTTGCTCCACATGAAGATGGCCTAGGCTATGTGTGTGCAAAGACCCTGAAACTGAGCTGCAGCACAGTGGCCAAGACCATACAATGGTTTAACGTGATAGGTTGCACTCAGAACAGACCTCGCCATGGTCATCCAAAGGAGTTGAGTGCACATGCTCAGTGTCATATCCAGAGGTTGTCTTTGGGAAATAGACGTATGAGTGCTGCCAGCATTACTGCAAAGGTTGAAGGGGTGGTGGGTCAGCCTGTCAGTACTCAGACTATATGCCGCATATTTCTTCAAATTGGTCTGCATGGCTGTTGTCCCAGAAGGAAGCCTCTTCTGAAGATGATGCACAAGAAAGCTCACAAACAGTTTGCTGAAGACAAGCAGACTACTGACATGGATTACTGGAACCATGTCCTGTGGTCTGATGAGACCAAGATAAACTTATTTGGTTCAGATGGTGTCAAATGTGTGTGGCGGCAACCAGATGAGCAGTACAAAGACAAGTGTGTCTTGCCTGCAGTCAAACATGGTGGTGGGAATGTCATGGTCTGGGGCTGCATGAGTGCTGCCGACACTGGGGAGCTACAGTTCATTGAGGGAACCATGAATGCCAACATGTACTGTGACATAATGAAGCAGAGCATGATTCCCTCCCTTCAAAGACTGGGTCGCAGGGCAGTATTCCAACCCGACCCCAAACACACCTCCAAGATGACCACTGCCTTGCAAGTGATTGACTGGCCCAGCATGTCTTCAGACCTAAACCCTATTGAGCATCTGTGGGGCCTTCTCAAATGGAAGGTGGAGGAGAGCAAGATCTCTAACATCCACCAGCTTCCTGATGTCGTTATGGAGGAGTGGAAGAGAACTCCAACGGCAACCTGTGAAGCTCTAGTAAATTTCATGCCCAAGAGGGTTAAGGCAGTGCTGAAAAATAATTGTGATCACACAAAATATTGACACTTTGGGCCCAATTTGGACATTTTCACTTAGGGGTGTACTCACTTTTGTTTCCAGCGGTTTAGACATTAATGGCTGTGTGTTGAGTTATTTTGAGGGGACAGCAAATTTACACTGTTATACAAGCTGTACACTCACTACTTTACATTGTAGCAAAGTGTAATTTCTTCAGTGTTGTCACATGAAAAGATAGAATAAAATATTTACAAAAATGTGAGGGGTGTACTCACTTTTGTGAGATACTGTATATCTTGTCTGCAAATTTATTTTATGATGGAATTACTCCAGTTGCACATTGTGTGTATTTTTTTAAAGTGTATTCTTTAAGATATTTCTATCTATGTAATAAAATTTGTAATCATTTTTAAATTTTTATTGGATTTTTGTTGGGCTCAATGTTTGCTTTTTGTTGTTGGTATATCCAGCTCTCACTTTATAGG
>BLSH010291950.1:157949-168252 GCA_018402905.1 Glandirana rugosa | reverse complement strand
AAAACCCCCCCCCCCCCCCCCCAGTGATTAAATAGCACCAAAAGAAAGCTCTATTTGTGTGAAAAAAAGGACACAAATCTCATATGGGTACCATGTTGCATGACTGAGTAATTGTCATTCAAAGTGCGAGAGCACTGAAAGCTGAAAAATGGCCTGGACAGGAAGGGGGTTTTCGTGCCAGGTACTGATGTGGTTAAGCTGGGAGCCTAGTTGAATAAATCTGCCCCTCATGACCGCTTTGTGCCCCTCCCACAGGGACCCCGGGGATATATCTGTCGTATCGTTAAGAGAAAAGTATTCTTTTAGGTCCTTATCTAGCATTGTGACACTGACGGGGTCGCTTAAGTGTGACTCATTGAGTCTCCACAATTTAGGTCGCCGGGAAGTCGGAGTGCATTCAATGGAGATTAGGACCATTAAGTGGTCTGACCACGCTATGTCGAGAATAGAGGCTCTCAGTACTCGATGGATCCCTGTGGAAGGTACAAAGATGTGATTGATTCTAGAGCGAGTGCTGTGTGCGGCTGAGTAAAAAGTATAATCCTTGGAGTGAGGGTTTAGCTCCCTCCAGGAGTCTATCAACCCTAGCACATTAAGGGTCTGTGCCACTTTCATACTCTGTTTAGGTGGTTTTTTAGGTGGTGGTTTGTTGGGCGTTGACTTGTCAAGTAAATTGTCAAAAGCTGTGTTTGAGTCGCCCCCCCAAGATGACCATCCCCTCAAGGTGTGGAGTTAGTTTTCTGATTAATTCTGAGAAAAAGCTGGCCTGATTCTGGTTGGAGGCATAATAGGAGATACATGTATAAACTTCTCCTTTTATTAATCCCGTAACTAAGATGTACCTACCTTCTTTATCCTTGACCGTAAGTGAGTGAGTGAACGGTAGACTTTTAGCGAAAAGAATGGCAACACCTCTTTTTTTACAGTCTGCGTTTGCCAGGTAGAAGGACGGGAATTTGTTGTGTAAATAGGATGGGTTGTAGGATATCAGGAGATGGGTTTCCTGAATCAGGACCACCCCAATTGCCAGGGAGTGGTAGTGGTGGAAGGCTTTTCTCTTTTGAGGGGGGAATTAAGGCCTTGGGTATTGTGTGAAGCTACTTTAAAGACAGGGCTGGATAAAGGTGTATTAGCCATGGCCATAAGTGTATGGATGTAAATGAGCGTTCAAGTGACTTACCCTCCTGGCATGGGGAGAGGCGATCGAGTACCACTTGGGAGCTGGAGATGTTCGAGAGCTTCATTTGAAGCATCCAATGGTCCACTCTGACAGCTGGAAAGAAAAAGGGATACATATCATAATATTGAAAGGAAGCCTGAGGCAGAGGTAGGGAGCAGTGAAAAGAAGAAACGATTTGTAGGTGGGGGAGGAGACCATAAGATGTTAATAACACAAGTAAAAACTTATCAGAAGGGGAGTTCCTGATCCGTCCGGAGTCAGGAAGTCCCGAGAGTGAGGATGGCGGCCGCCAACCTCACTCCAGCTCCCAAAACAGGAGATCAAATAGAAAGACAACTACAAATTGGGTTGTGTTCCCAACGAGTATCGAGAGGCTTTTCTCTGATACACCGGTGGGGGAGGAGCATGTGAACCCGCTCCAGCCCTGTGGCCCCGCAGTAAGAATGCTGTAGATCTCAGCCTAAATAAACAATGTAAGAACCTAAGGAAACAATAACAGTTGTTCGGCTCAGAAAGGGTTCTTAAAGGAATGGCAGGAACAGAACGCCTGATGGTGAAATAAACTGTAAAGGGTTGCTTCAGGTCAGTCTTAAGTCTTCTGAAGGTGCTAGTGAAGGTTAGTTGTCGATTTCTCTAAAGGAACCAGTTCCAAAATACCTGTCCCCTTGGCTTCAGGAGACAGGAGAGGCAGAGGGGAATCGGGGTTGAAGATTGGAAGTGGGATGGGGGGGGGGGGAAGGGAGGGAAACAAAAATTGGAATGGGGATCGTGGCTAGATTCCAGTCACGGATGATCGAGAAAGTTATTTGTTCTCTCCAGAATAAGGTGAAAGTCGAATGAGGGTCTTCTTAGGGTCTCCTAAAGGGATGCCCGGTGCCATGGAGCAGGAGACCCTTTCCTCACTGTGACTTTTGGGGCTCAAGAGAAAAAAGAATCCTGAGGCATACATGGGTTATTCAACGTTGTGGGCGAGAGGTTTCTCGTTGCCTCTTGGGTTTCTGTTTCTGCCACAATGGCAGAACGGGGCTGCCCGGCGGGGGTCGTTTAGGGGGGTGTTGATGGCCCGATGATGAGGTCTCCATTGCTTCTTGGGAGATAATCCCTAGTTGACTGAGGATTTTTTCACCTTCCTGGAAGCTAGTGATGCCTAGGGTTTTGTTGTTATAGTGGAAGTTCAGGCGAAACGGGAAAGACCACCAATATTTGACTTCTTTTTGTAGGAGTGCGTTGAGCAGGGGCTTTAGAGAGCAGCGTCTCTGAATGGTGGTGGGAGAGACATCTGCGAAAATTTGGATTTGGTGTCCTAGCAGAGATATATTGTCCATGCCTCTGGATTTCTTCATGACTTCTTTTTTAATTGAGAAGAAATGGGATTTTACGTTTATATCTCTCGGGAGGTCATCGGAGCGAGGTGGTTGAAGGGCCCTATGTGCCCTGTCTAATTCTAATTTGTGTTCTGGAGCCTCCGGGATTAAATTTTAAATTAGGGTTTTCACCGATCCCTGTACAGTTGGTCTTGGAGAGTTTGAATGCAAGAGGAATTCTGAATAACTCTGGAAGTTGTTTGGTCTAATGATTGCTCCAAGGTGTCTATGCGGGACTCCAGGCCCCTGATCTCTGCTTTAATGGTTGAAGTTATTTGTTCTGCATTCTGCTTGAGGCCTGCTGATAGCATCTCTGAGAATCTGTTTAGCAATTGTCCTAGGTCATGGTGAATTGAAGGCACAGATGAGGCCTGTTGTATAAGAACTTTAGTGCTCCCAGGAGAGTTCAGTAAAGGAAAGTTCAGATAGTCTGCATCTGTATCCCTTAAGAGGGATTCTGTGGACGCTGGGGAGGCTTGTCGGATGGGAAGGAGGCCATCTGGAGTTGCTGGGTCCCCTATGGGAAGTATGATGTCCCCTGGAGCTGTCTTTCCCTCTGTACTGACCTCGGCTGAGTTTCTAGCCGCGTGTGCGGCCGCCATCTTGGGCCCTTCCGTCGGGACTAGATCGAAGCACTCTGTGCTTCCCGTTTAGGAAGCGAACCGGGCATCGGACGTGTCCCCTTCTGTTCCTGAGTCCTGAGGTAGCGATTACCGGCCGTTCGTCGGCTCGTTCCGTGCAGCGGGGCCGCTGTTAGGCTGGAGCGGTGCGGAGCTCCCGGCTACTGCGTCTCGCCTGGAGTCCCGCGCATGCGCAGCTGTTCTATTGTTTTTTTTAATCCTATTCTTTTATAGTCTATTCTATTCTTTTCTTGTTTTTTTCTATTCTATTCTTTTCTATTATATTCTTATCTTATGTATTCAAATTCAAATTTATTCTATTTGAAATTCAAGTTTCAGAAGATGGTTATATTCTTTCTATGTTATTCTATTCTATTTGTTTCCATTATATTCTGGTCTATTCTGTTCTTGTATTTTCCTATTTTGTTCTGTTTTATTCTATTATATTCTATTCTTTTATTTTCTGTTATATTCTTTTCTAGTCTATTGTTTTCTTCCTATTCTATTCCTTTATTTTCTATTTTATTTTATTCTCTTTGGAAATTGGAAAACTATTCAAATTTGAAAACTTTTCGAATTCGAAAAGTATTCGAAAACTATTCGAATTCAAATTTCGTCTGAATTTTTTTTCCGTTATTTCGGATTCTGTTAAATTCGGTACTATTGTAATTCGGAAATTCGGATAGATCCGAATTTCAGAAAAAATAAAATTCGTCCAAATTTTAATTCGGAACGAAACGAACCGCACATTTTTATTTTTTTATTATCAAAGGAAAACTGGCACAAAATAGTAGAATATATGTATATATTTTTTGAATTTAGCTGTGTATTTCTTGTTACTAGCATAACCTACTACCAAAGAACAACCCAAAATAAATTCTCCTGCTCCCGGCAATCACAGTGATACCACATACAGTATCTCACAAAAGTAAGTACACCCCTCACATTTTTGTAAATATTTTATTATATCTTTTCATGTGACACTCAAGAAATTACACTTTGCTACAATGTAAAGTAGTGAGTGAACAGCTTGTATAACAGTGTAAATTTGCTGTCCCCCTCAAAATAACTCAACATACAGCCATTAATGTCTAAACCACTGGCAACAAAAGTGAGTACACCCCTAAGTGAAAATGTCCAAATTGGGCCCAAAGTTTCAATATTTTGTGTGGCCACCATTATTTTCCAGCACTGCCTTAAACCCTCTTGGGCATGGAGTTCACCAGAGCTTCTCAGGTTGCCACTGGAGCCCTCCATGACGACATCACGGAGCTGGTGGATGTTAGAGACCTTGCATTCCTCCACCTTCTATTTGAGTATGCCCCGCTCTATAGGGTTTAGGTATGGAGACATGCTTGGCCAGTCCATCACCTTTACCCTCAGCTTCTTTAGCAAGGCAGTGGTTATCTTGGAGGAGTTATTGTGGTTGTTATCATGTTGGAATACTGCCCTGCAGCTCAGTCACTGAAGGGAGGGGATCATGCTCTGCTTCAGTATGTCACAGTAAATGTTGGCATTCATGGTTATTTCAATGAACAAATGAACTGTAGCTCCCCAGTGCTGGCAGCACTCATGCAGCCCCAGACCATGACACTCCCACCACCATGCTTGACCGTAGGCAAGACACCCTTGTCTTTGACCTCCTCACCTGGTTGCCTCCAAACAGGCTTGACACCATCTGAACCAAATAAGTTTATCTTGGTCTCATCAGACCATAAGACATGGTTCCAGTAATCCATGTCCTTAGCCTGCTTGTCTTCAGCAAAATGTTTGCGGGCTTTCTTGTGCATCATCTTTAGAAGAAGCTTCCTTCTGGGACAACAGCCATGTAGACCAATTTGATGCAGTGTGCGGCGTATGGTCTGAGCACTAACAGGCTGACCCCCACCCCTTCAACCTCTGCAGCAATGCTGGCAGCACTCATACGTCTATTCCCCAAAGACAACTTCTGGATATGACGCTGAGCACATGCACTCAACTTCTTTGGTCGACCATGGCGATGGCATGTTCTGAGTGGAACTTGTCCTGTTAAACCGCTGTATGGTCTTAGCCACCGTGCTGCAGCTCAGTTTCAGGGTCTTGGCAATCTTCTTATAGCCTAGGCCATCTTTATGTAGAGCAACAATTCTTTTTTTCAGATCCTCAGAGAGTTCTTTGCCATGAGGTGCCATGTTGAACTTCCAGTGATCAGTATGAGAGAGTGAGAGTGATAACACCAAATTTAACACTCCTGCTCCCCATTCACACCTGAGACCTTGTAACACTAATGAGGCACATGACACTGGGGGAGGGAAAATGGCTAATTGGGCCCAATTTGGACATTTTCAGTTAGGGGTGTACCCACTTTTATTGTCAGCGATTTAAGCATTAAAGGTTGTGTGTTGAGTTATTTTGAGGGGATAGCAAATTTACACTGTTATACAAGCTGTACATTCACTACTTTACATTGTAGCAAAGTGTTATTTCTTCAGTGTTGTCACATGAAAAGGTATAATAAAATATTTACAAAAATGTGAGGGGTGTACTCACTTTGAGATACTGTATGTGTATGTTATTTGTTGTTTGTACCCCTGGTACAGCCCAGAAACAATAGTGCAAATTTTACTTTTTTTATCCTACCTAAAACACACTGACACTGATGCTAATGTCCAAAGTATACTGACCATGACCTTTGACCATTGCTTGACCCAAACACTTACCCTGGCACTGACCTAGCTAAAACCTTGATCTAGGTATTTTTTCTTTATTTTTTTCTTTTATTTTTATTATTAGGTTCTATTTTATTTATTTTTTACACACACTTTTTTTCTCTCTGCAAGGAGAGAGAAGGATGCAATAGGGTTGATTTGCTAAAACTGGACAGTGTTAAATCTGGTGCAGATCTGCATAGAAACCAATCAGCTTTTGTTACAGCTTAAAGCGGAGTTCCACCCAGAATTTTTTTTTTTGGCATCCGCTCTTGTCCTTTTGTTTCCTTACTTTCAAACCGCCTAGTAATTACATGTATTCTTTACTCACAATTTTGTTCCTCTCACTGCTGGACTTTTCGATGTTAGGTGAGGGCATCTGAAGCCCATCCATAGTCTCCTGGCATCTTTTCCTGAAAGAAGTGCATGGTGGGTAACCATAATGCACCCCTCTATCTCGGTCCGCCTTAAATCGCGTCATTTCCTGTCCTAAAATAACACGATTTTACAGTACAAGGAAGCCCACTGACTCCTGGGAAATTATGAGTCACATCTCCCAGGAGACCAGGTGAAGCAGGAAGTGAGGAGAAGAGCCTAGGCCCCAAAAGGGGCAGATTACAGAGACCACCTAGCAACAAGCGAATTAGGGTGAGTATAATTTTTTTTCCTTCAAAGGTAAGTCTATATAGGCAAAGGACTTGAATGATGTAAAAAAAAAACTTTTGGTGGAACTCTGCTTTAATTGAACAAGCTGAAGTTAGAAGCTGATTGGTATATATGCACAGCTGTACTAGATTTTGTACTCTCCGGTTTTAGTAAATCAACCCTAATGCATCTTTCCTCTCCATTCACAGACAGAGACACACTTCGTCGAGCTTCACAGTGACTGATCACTGTGGTAGCCAATGAGAGGCAATCACAGAGATCAGGTGACACGGAATTGAGAGTTCTGGGTCCTGGTTCATTAGTACGGGACCCAGAGCTCTCGGTGAGACTCCGGTTTGTGTGCTGGGAGAGCACTGTGCAGTGCGCTCCCACCTCAAAGACAGATAATCAGATATGAGGCCCTAATGAAAAAAGCTCAGTCCAGTGAAGCCGCATATCTGAGTACTGTCGGCGTCAAAGGGTTGTTCCTCTTTCTTAGAGTCTAATGTTAAGAGGTATGTAGTTATGTAAATAAAAGTTTATATAAACCATGTCCTACAATAGATATATTGGTGTTTTAAGGCCAGTTCACACCATGCCAGCACATGAATCGCACAGGAACAAGCTGTGCATTCCTGTGCGATTCCCAGCACATGATGTGAACTGGTCCTTAACCAGTTGCTGACCGCCCAATGTGGACTGATGGCGGCAACATGGCTCTCACCTGTGGGCGCTCACATGCTAGCGGGGGGAGCCAGTGAGCAGGTGGGTGGACTTGATGTCTGCCGGCTACCCGTGATCGCTCCCCGGCAGTGACAGAACGGGGATTCGCAAATGTAAACAAGTGGATCCCCGTTCTGACAGGGAAGAAGGAGAGTGATTGTATGTTGCTTAAATATGGGAGCAGCGATCACTCTCCTCCCCCACTCAGCCCAGCCCCCATATAGTTATTAACACATCCCAGGGAACACAGTTAACCCTTTGATCGCCCCCTAGTGTTAACCCCTTCCCTGCCAGTGACATTTACACAGTAATCAGTGCATTTTCATAGCACTGAACGCTGTATAAATGCCAATGGTCCCAAAAAAGTGTCAAAAGTGTCTGACATGTCTGCCGTAATATCGCAGTCCCGCTAAAAATTGCAGATCGCCGCTATTACTAGTAAAAAAATAAAAACCCCATAAATTAATTCTCATCGTTTGTAAACGCAGCAACTTTTGCGCAAACCAATCAATATATGCCTAATTACGATTTTTTTTACCAAAAATATGAGGAAGAATATATATCGGCCCAAACTGATGAATAAATTTGTTATTTTATATATTTTTTCTGGATAAGTATTATAGCAATAAGTAAGAAATATTGTTTTTTTCAAAATTGATGCTATTTCTTTGTTTATAGCGTAAAAAATAAAAACTACGGAGGTGATCAAATACCACCAAAAGAAAGCTCTGTTTGTGGGAAAAAAAGGACGTCAAGTTTGTTTGGGTACAACATCGCACGACCGCACAATTGTCAGTTAAAGCGACTCAGTGCCGAATCACTAAAAATGCTCTGGTCAGGAAGTGGGTAAATCCTTCTGGGGCTGAAGTGGTTAAAGTGAACCTGTGCTCAGACTACAGACATTAAAGTTTTTTCAAATTTCAGAAAATAAATTCTGAAGTTGCTTATAACACATGCTGTGTATTTACATTAGAAGGACAAAGTTTTCGCTGTCATGGAAAATAAGGGGAGAGGACTTGTTTTGAATTTCTGTGCCTCTGTTGTGCAATTTGAAGATTCATTTCTCCACAATGCAGCTACAGAGGTCAGTGGTGGCTTAGGCTGGGTTCACACTATCCGACACAAAAACGGTCAGACTTTTGATCCTACTTGCCCTGCAACATCGGTCCTACTTCAGTCCTACTTTGGTCCTACTTCCATCAGACTTGAATGAACAAGATACGATTTTGCTCTGACTTTGAGATAATGACTTGTCCTTTCACCAATCAAAACAATCCCAGTGTGAGATAAATTATTTTTACTGCTGCAGTAATCACCAAGTCGGATGTCCCAAGTCGGATGGTTAGAACAAGGATCCGACTTTGATCCTACTTCAATGATATTCAATGGGCTGAAGTAGGACCAAAGTCAGACCAAAGTAGTACAGGAAGCTTTTTCAAATTCGGACCGACTTGTGTCGGACCAGTTAAGATGGCTCTCATAGGGAATAATTGTTTTTGTGATGTAATGCGGCTTGTGCTCCTAATTTCGGTCCGAGAATCGGACTAGTGTGAACCCAGTCTGAGGCTGGGTTCACACTAGCCCGATTCTCGGACGGACATTGGGAGCACAAGTCGCATTATGTCACAAAAACAATGATTCCCTATGAGAGCCGCCCTAACTGGTCCGACTTGTGTTTTTCAAAGTCGGACCGAATTTGAAAAAGGTTCCTGTACTACTCTTGTCCGACTTTAATCCTACTTTAGCCCATTGAAAGGCATTGAAGTCTGATCAAAGTCAGATCAGTGTCTTCACTGATCCGACTTTGGCATGCGACTTATGCTCTGGGGATCTTGAAGGGGAACTCCACACCAAATTTGAAAAAAAAATAGCATGGGGTTCCCCTCCAGGAGCATACCAGGCCCTTTTGTCTGGTACGGATATTAAGGGGAACCCCCACGCCGAAAAAATGGCATGGGGTCCCCCCCAGTATCCATACCAGAACCTTATCCGAGCACGCTGCCCGGCAGGCTAGGAAAGGGGGTGGGGACGAGCGAGCGCCCCCCCTCCTGGGCCATACCAGGCCACGTGCCCTCAACATGGGGAGCATGGGTGCTTTGGGGCAGGGGGATGCTCTGCGCCCTCCACCCCAAAGCACCTTGTCCCCATGTTGATGAGGACAAGGGCCTCTTCCCGACAACCCTTGCCGGTGGTTGTCGGGGTCTGCGGGCGGGGACTTATTGGAATCTGGAAGCCCCCTTTAACAAGGGGGCCCCCCGATCCTGGCCCCCCACCCTATGTAAATGAGTATGGGGTACACCGTACCCCTACCCATTTACCTGGAAAAAAAGTACAAAAAAAACACATTACACAGCTTTTTAAAATATTTTATTAAATCAGCTCCGGCTTCTTCTCCCCTCTCCGGCTCTTCTTTCTTTGACTCTTTTGCAGGGTCTTCTATCTTCTGAGGGGTCTTCTGTCTTCTCCTTCTCTGCGGCATCTTCTGCTCTTTTGCCAGTCTTCTCCCCTGTCCTCTTCCCTCTTCATCTCTTCTTCTTCCCATGTTGACACGATGCGATCTCCTACACGAATGCCCTCTCCACTGTGTGCTGTGCCTTATATTGGCATGGGGCACTGACATCACCCAGAGGCCCCGCCCCCATGTTGTCACAGCTCCACCCTAGGATGTGGCACCCATACTCCCCATGTTGGGAACACGAGACCCCTAGAACTTCCCCTTGAGGTGCGGTTTAAATTTTTTTTTTACCGTCCCCCAGGAGGAGGTCCTCGTATGGTCCGGGAAACCAGACCATGCCTAAAATTCCCCTTGGTGGGTACGGTTTTTTTGCCGTACCCCAGGGGGGGTTTTAGGTATGGTCTGGGAATAGGCTCGAATGTCGGGCGTCCGGTCCTTTCCCCCACCCCTGCTCGCTCGCGGGGTGGGACCTGGTATGGTCCGGCGTACGGGAGTTGTACCCCTCATACCCACGGTGTAGGATCCCACCTCGACACTGTTGTACCCCCGCCCCGGAGACCCACTACAGTCACGGGGTACGGTTATATTCCGTGTCGTGTGTCACCTCTCCCGTAAGCACATCCTCTAGC
>BLSH010291950.1:128148-149932 GCA_018402905.1 Glandirana rugosa | reverse complement strand
AAACTAATTTCTATCTCTAGGAACCGACCTATGGAAGTCTCTGAAAAGAGTGACCTGTCCGGGGGGGAGTTTGACCTGGTGACCGCCTGATAGGTTCACAGCGTGAAAAACTCCAGTAACGGATTGGGCCGGAAAAGCGGGCATCCGAGGTGAGTAAGCTCTTCGAAACAAACCCTCTCCCGGGCTAAGTCCCGAGTAATAGCTGGAGGATATTTAGAGAAGACCTACAAGTGCGGTGACTTCTGGGGAGTAAAGATCGCTTCACCCTCTCTCTGAATGTTCGGAGGAAATGGCTCGGAGTTTTTCTTGCATATAAAAAAAAACGTTATACGTTCTTTTTGAGGCTCGGTAAAGGAGGCTTGTAAGTCTCTCTCCCACTTCGCTAGAAATGAGGGGTCTTCAGTGGCGTGAACATCCAGAAGAGATTTATAGGAGGTCGATAATGAGCCCTGAATCGGGCCCTCTCCCAAACAAAGCTTCTCGAATGAGTGGAGCCTACGGGCGAAAAGGCCGGGTTAGGCAATGACCTCAAAAAGTGCGACACTTGGATAGTCCGCCAGTGGTCCAGTTTGAGGGGGGGCCTGTCCAGTGAGAAAAGTCTCTGAAGGTATCCAGCCAAGGATCTCTATCTTTAATCAAAAGTTCTATAGTGAATTTTACATAGTTAGTCAGGTTGAAAAAAGACACAAGTCCATCTAGTTCAACTAATAAAAAGGGGAAAAAAACATACAATCCCATACACACAATTCTATACCTACAGTTGATCCAGAGGAAGGCAAAAAACACAGCAAAGCACGATCCAATTTGCTCCAGCAGGGGAAAAAATTCCTCCCTGATCCCCCGAGAGGCAAACTGATATTCCCTGGATCAACTTTACATATAACTGTTAGTATCCAGTTATATTATGTACATTTAGGAAAGAATCCAGGCCTTTTTTAAACATTCTACTGAGCTGGCCAGAACGAGCTCCTGAGGGAGTCTATTCCACATTTTCACAGCTCTTACTGTGAAGAAACCTTTCTGTGTTTGGAGATTAAATCTCTTTTCCTCCAGAGTGACGTAAAGAGTGCCCCTTGTCATCTGTGATGACCTTAAAGTGAATAACTGAACACCAAGTTCACCATATGGACCACTTATGTATTTATGATTATATCCCCCCTTCATCTCCTCTTCTCGAGAGAATAAATTCAGTTCCTCTAATCCTTCCTCATAGCTGAGCTCCACCATGACTCTTATCAGTTTGGTTGCCCTTCTCTGCACTTTCTCCAGTTCCACAATATCCTTTTTGTGAATGGGTGCCCAAAACTCTACTGCATATTCCAGATGAGGTCTTACTAATGATTTGTACAGGGGGAAAATGATAACTGTCTCTCTGGAGTCTATACCTCTCTTAATACAAGAAAGGACTTTGGAAACCGCAGCTCCACATTGCATGCTATTATTAAAGTGATTGTAAAGTCTTGTTTTATTTTTCTATTAAAATAACAAACATGTTATACTTACCTGCCCTGTGTAGTGGTTTTGCACAGAGCTGCCCAGATCTTCTTCTTCTCGGGTCCCTGTCTGGAGCTCCTGGCCCCTCCATCCTGTTGATTGCCCCCACAGCAAGCAGCTTGCTACAGGGGTACCCGAGCCGAGCTGCAGCTCTGTATATCCATTCAGGCACGGAGCTGTGGTTTGACCCTGCCCCTCTCTCTCCTCATTGGCCGAGTTTAATTGACAGCAGCGGGAGCTAATGGCCAATCAGGACGGAGAGTGCTGGATGACCGAGGCATTCGTAGACATCGCTGGACAGAGAAGGGGCTCAGGTAAGTATTAGGTGGGCTGAGGGGGGCTGTTGCACACAGAAGGCTTTTTATCTTAATGCATAGAATGCATTAAGATAAATAAAAAAACCTTCTGCCTTTACAACCATTTTAAGCTTATGATCTACCAAATCACCCAGCTCCTTCTCCCCCATTGATTCCCCCAGTTGTACTCCCCCTAGTATGTATAATTAAACAGTGCTTGAGGTTGGCTTGTAAGTTGGAGACATCCTGTAAGGATGTTATTCCACTGCATAGCTTGGTGTCATCTGCAAACACTGAAATGGTACTTTTAATCCCAGACCCGATATCATTTATAAATATATTGAAAAGTAAGGGTCCCAACACTGAACCTTGGGGTACACCACTGATAACCTGAGACCAATCAGAGTAAGAATCATTGACCACTACTCTCTAAATACAGTCTTTTAGCCAGTTTTTTTTATCCATTTACAAACTGATCTTTTCAAGCCTGTAGACTTTACCTTACACATTAGCTGTGTGTGGGGAACGGTGTCAAACGCTTTTGCAACATCCAAGTATCCCACGTCCACAGCTACCCATCTGTCCAAGGTTTTACTTACCTCCTCATAAAAAGAAATCAGGGTTGTTTGACAACTTCTGTCTTTCATGAATCCATGCTGTCTGTTGCTTAAAATATATTTTTCCAGCAAGAACTCATGTGTGTGGTCTTTTATTAAACTCTCCAGTATCTTCCCAACTATAGAAATTAAATAAACTAACAGGTCTATAGTTTCTTGGTATAGACTTTGATCCCTTTTTAAATATAGGCACCACCTTACGCCAATCCAATGGCACTATGCCAGTCATTAAAGAGTCCCTAAAAATCAGAAACAATGGCTTTGAAATAACAGCGCTCAATTCTTTTACGATCTGTGGGTGTAAGCCATCTGGTCCAGGTGCTTTATCCACCTTTATTCTGTCTAAATATTTCTGGACCATATCACTTTTGAGCCATTGTGAATCATTGGGGCTGTGTCAATACCATCCCTATTATGGACATGAGCTCCCCTATGCTTCTTTGTATACATAGAGCTGAAGAAGGAATTTAACCACTTCAGCCCCGGCAAGATTTACCGACTTCCTGACCAGGCCATTTTTTGCAATACAGCACTGGGTCAATTTACCTGACATGTGCGCAGTCGTGAGACGTTGCACCCAAATTAAATTGATGTCCTTTTTTTCCCCACAAATAGAGCTTTCTTTTGGTGGTATTTGATCACCTCTTCGGTTTTTATTTTTTGCGCTATAACGCTATAAACAAAAAAAGAATGACAATTTTGAAAAAAAACACACATTTTTTTTTTTTACTTTCTGCTAAAATACATATCCAAAAAAAATATTTATGGGTATGGATATTTTGGGTAAAAAAACCCCGCAATAGGCGTATATTGATTGGTTTGTGCAAAATGTATCTTGTCTACAAACTATGGGATAGGTTTAGGGACTTTTATTTTTTAAAATTGTTTTTACTGGTAATGGTGGCAATCTGTGATTATTAGCGGGACCACAACATTGCGGACAAATCTGACCCCAAATTACACTTTTTTGGGGACCAGTGACATTATTACATTGATCAATGTAAAAATGACACTGGCAGGGAAGGGGTTAAGAGTAGGGAGCGATCAAGGGGTAAACTGCGTTCCTTAGATGTGTTCTAATTGTAGGGGGTATGGGCTGCCAGGGACATGAAAGAGATCCCTGTTCCCGATCACTGGGAACAGAAGATCTCTGCCATTGCATCTGGCAGAACGGGGATCCACCTTGTTTACATAGGCAGATACCCGTTCTGCCTCTGTACAAGGCAATCGTAAGTTGGCCATCGAGTCTGCCGGACCCACGGGCATGCTCCGTACAGCTAAGGCGGTTCGTGCTGACGTACAGCTAAGGCGGTTCGTGCAGGAGAGCCGACCTGCCACAGTAAAATTACAGCGGCTGGTCGGCAAGTAGTTAATAAATATGCCTTTTCTTTGTCCCCAGTCACCCAATCTAGATTATTTTGTAATTCTTTATTTGTTTCTAAAATCACTAACTATCACTTGCTGCTACTTTATTACATAATGGGAAGTTTTGCAGTTTCATTGCACACAACAAAACCGTAATACTTCCTATTGGATAACTGAAGTAATCAGTAAATAAAAATGTGGGAATATCTCAATTTTTACTGTATAATTTTTATACACTGAATCACTATAGATCCAGTTACTCTCTGGCAAGTGGTCCGTATTCTAAAGTTAATAACAGGCAGATATATTCAGTAAAGAGGGATCTGGTATGAGAGACAGATGGGGATCCTGTGCAGGGTTGCCATTACCATGGTTGTCCGTTAAGTTACTGAGAGTTTGTAAAATAAAGTGGTGTTTTGCTCCTGTTTGCGGAGGGCAGCAAACGCCAGTATAAATCCCCACGGGTGGGTAAAGCAGACATGTTTGGACATGTAGTGACTCACGAATGATGGAGCTTAGCATTCCTTTCTTTCTTCCTCTCTCTCCTTCTTTCTTTCTACCCATCATTCTCCTAACCCTTCTGCCTCCTGCTCCTCCCACTTTTCTTTTCCTCCCCCTTACACCATCAATGATGGGTACTTTTTTCCTCTCCCACTGTTAGCACAATATTTTAATTCTCCTCTACTAAACAACTTAAATTGCCATGACGCACCTAGGGCCGCGTATGCAGCACAACTAATATCTCTATTTTGGGAAGTACACATGCCTCTATTGCCCTTTTACAGTTGCAGGCTCACTAACTTCTAAAAGTTCCCAAGTATGATAACCTGTGCAACAAATAAAATAGCAACAGCAGACTATGCATTCAAAGTTATTCCTGGCATATTTCCTCCACTTGGGCAGCCAACTGCAACATACAGCATCTCACTGACATGAATGGCTGTGCACTGCTGTTCTCATATATGCAGTGGTGATATCGTAAATATGAGTACAGTGTATGGTCGAATACAAAAAAATAAGGTCATAAACTCACAAAGCTGCACATAAAAGCACGAAAAAGTTGATCATTGTTTCATGGTTGATTAAAGACACCAGTCCATCTACCATCAACATGTGTGGGTGTGAGTGTGTGTGTGTATTTATGTCTCTACCACTTCCCATGTCACAGTATATTGTGTTCAATAAATTGCCCATCTAAATGTTTTTTTGAAATTAGTGTCATTTCCATATCCTTACCGCTCCAACAGTAAAGAACCCCCTACACAGTTAATGGTAAACTGCCTCTCGTCCAACTTCGTTACGTGGCCACGTGTCTTCTTGAGTGACTAATATGATGAACCACATATCTCCCTTCATTGGTCTGCCTGCTTGTCTCTGTTTCAGATGTAATTGCTATTTAGCTCTCACCTGCAAAACACTAGACTGAGAGACCCAGGGATTGCAGAATATGCAATTTCTTCACAGGAAGTGTAAGTCCTTAGACTACAAACAGAGGTCATGCATTAACCTGTTCAGTGCCATGCTGCAAGCCTCATGTTTGAACAAAACAGAAACTGCTGACAAAGGAATGTGACAATTTACTCTACTATAGGCTGTGCATACACAGCAACAAACGACACCCTGAAATTATATTACATTTTTGCATAACATAAAGGGAATATACTATAATGGTTATAATAGACAGCAAAACTGGCCACTTTATATACCTTTATGCAGCACCCTGGTCCTAAAGAGGGCTGCTGACAAATTTATTCTTGCTAGGTGGTAACTGGCCTGGTTAATTGGTAGGAGATCTACTGACTTTTCCCTAAATCTGGGTTTGGTGCACCTCACTCTTCTGTCACGGGGTGGCATTGTTGCCTGTGGTATTGGAATGACAAGGGCATAGTGAATTCATACTATGAGTGGATAGACTGTCTTAGCCAATTGGCTGGGGTTTTCTTTGGTCCCTTAGCCTGTTTGGAGAGCCTATTTATTCAGGAGGAGTCAGGTGATCAGGGTTCTGTGCCACCTGGACAGCCATCTAGGTCGACGTGTGTTGAAAATCTCCCGGCTGCTAGGCCAGAAGCCTAAGGTCTATCTGGGAGTACCTGGCTGCAAGCAGGTAGGTTGGGGCTTTAGGCTTGGAGCCCAACCAAAATGTAGGGGTTCTGCCGGATGGAGAACTGAGTTGTTGCCAGAGGTGAAGGAAAGCAGTTGCCAGCAGAGACAACCACTTCTGTCACCAGAGGCAAGTGAGAACCAGAGCCCAAGGTAAAGGGGACACAGTCACCAGCAAGGGACCATCTCTCCTGTTATCTGAGGCCAGGTTTTGTGAGGTCTGAAGAAGTACCAGAGCAGCCTTTTTCACTAGCTGGGGACAGTGAGGAAGTTGGGAAAGCTTCAGCGTTCAAGTCAGGGACCTAGCGGGTTAGCATGGGTGACACTTGAAGAGGATTCAGCAGGTTAGCTCAGAGCCAAGCCAGGGACCCAGCGGGTTAGAGTGGGTGACGCTTGGAGTATACAGCAGGTTAGCTGTGGAAGAGCTCAGGGGATCCAGCAGGCGGCTGGGATCTGAAGGTCTGGTGAGAAGACTGGGAGCTCAGTGAGAAGATCTACAGTGAGAGTCTGTGAGATGTGAGAGGAGATCTGCAATGGGATACTGTGAGTTAAGTGTTCAGATCTACAGTAACTGTTAGAAGTTTCGTTGCTATAGGAGACAGCAGTCTACAAATACAGTTTGCTGCAATCCAGCTTAAACGCCCTTGAACTGTATAGCTGTTTTCCTATTCCTATTCTTGTCTCGGAGTCTGCCAATTGCTTTTTCATCTGCCTAAGGGTGTCCTGGCCCTAAACCCAATCTTCTTAGTTCTTGTTAAGAGACAATAAATCTCTTTTGCATTCACAAAGTGATTGGCGCCCAACTTATTCTAAGGGATGAGAATGGCGCCAAAAGGGAACCCTTAAGTGCCTTTAGGCTGTTAATAAGGTAGGGAGTACATAAAAGATGCAAAGGAATATGTAACATAAAACCAGCGAAAAAAAGCAATAGGTTAGTCCATATCAAGAGTCCATGTACATCCATAAATCAGAGCTAGAAGTCCATGTGAAAGGATTTGACTCGGATCCGCACCTAGGGGCAGCTGCCTGAAAGTCAGAAGCAACTCTGTAGGAATAGGAGAAGGGGGGGAGACAGGAGCGCCAGACCTAAGTGCAGTATACCATCAAGGAATGTATTAAAAACAAGCTAAATGCATACTCACAGGTGTGAATAAAAACAAGCACATCATAAGAAGTCCGGGTCCTGTCAATTGTTCCAGGGCTGTGGTCTTGCTGGGGGTGCGTATGCCGATGAGCAGATGGAAGCAGGGACCGGCCGGCCGTCCGTGGTCCGCTGTGCTGTGGTGGAACGCACTGGGTGCAGGAAGTACCAGAACCTCAGCCTCCTCAGGGTCTGAGGAAAATGCAGAGTGCATTGAAACACGTCATTCCATTAGCCTGGCACAGCACCAACATTACTTCCTGTTCATGGGACTTCCTGGTTCTGGTATTTCCTGCTCTCAGTGCGTTCCACCACAGCACAGCGGACCAGGGACAGCTGGCCGGTCCCTGCCTCTATCTGCTCATCAGCATACGCACCCGCAGCAAGACCACAGCCCTGGAACAAGTGGTGCGGCCCTGGGCCCGGACTGCTTAGGATGTGCTTGTTTTTATTCACACCCGTGAGTATGCATTTAGCTTGTTTTTAATAAATTCCTTGATGGCATACTGCACTTAGGTCTGGCGCTACTGTCTCCCCCCCCCTCGCCCAACTTATATTCCTCATAGACTGTGTTATTATCCATGTGAAATATGTGGGGAAGAACCAAAGTGTCTCAGTGCTCATGGGAGTGTGTCAGCCTGGTCTTTTGTCGTTTTGCACCAGCACCGCAGGGGTTAAGGCAGACTCCGTTAAAGTTTTGGCGCGCAGCGAGAGGAAGGAGGCAGGCACTGAACTTCTGGGAGAACACGTGAACCAATCCGTTGGCAGGGGGAGGAGTTGCCGCTCTGCAGAGGAAGGGAAGGAGACGCTGCCATGTATACCGCTATTACACACCCATGTGTTGCAATACGGCTGTTCTGTGGAAGCGATGGTACAGTTCGGAGTTTCCCTGGTGGTACGGAAAATGTGCATTCCGGGCCTTGGCTCTGGTTTAAGTGAATCAAAGGGTGTTCTGGCAGACACCAGAGTGAGATATATACCCAAAGGTAGCCTCGCATTGTATACTGCAAGAGGCTATGAAGCTATTGGGATGGTCTGCGGAACCACGAGTGTGCGGCCCTGGATCATCTGCGGATGCTGCAAGGAATCTCTACTTTAGGTAGTCATGCCAGCCCAACCTCCGCAGACACTACAGGTGGATTGGGAAAAGAATGTCGCTGTCCTAGCAAGGGAAATCACTAAGAATCTCTCCACCGTCACCCAGCTTGCAAGAGAAGCTGCTCCTCTCACCCCTGCGGCTGCCCTAGAGACAATTGCTCCAGTCATCCCTCAGGCCGTGGTCGGGCCCATCTATGTTCTTGATGGTGGAACCTCCTGGGAGAAAGACACCGGAGCCTGGTAAGCCTGATGTGGATGAAAGTAGTGTACCAGTGTGGGCTGTGAAACCTGTGGCCAGCTAGGGAGATGAGGTTGCTCTGCCCACCGTTGTCAGTTTAAAGTGCAACTTACTCCCAGCCGAAGAGTTCTCCGCCATATACGACTCAGATATCCCATCTGATCTGATTTCTGAGTTGTTTTCAGATACTCTGTCATGGCCTGAGAAGTGGACTGATAGTGAGGAGGAACAACTTTGTGATGTAGAGGAGGATGAAATTCTCCTGGTTCAGACTTCTAATCTTGAGATTGAACTGTCTGGTTGTACAGCCCCATGTCTGTGCCTTACTAGCTCCTCTGAAGTAGAGCGATGGGCAAACTGGATTCCTAAGATTGTTAAACCCAAACCAATTCTGTCAGCTAAGCCCTTCCGTAAACATAACACTGTTGCCGGTCATCGGGTTCAACATGCTTCAGACACTAAGGTCCTAACTGGGCGCGGAGACCCTAAAACACTGCCCAGGCTATCCAAGTTGCAGTGTACTGTTATTAAGAAGGTGGCTGAAGAATATGGCTACCTGTATACTTTTGTACCTGTTCATTTGGAAGAGAAGATTCAAGAAAAGAAAGTGCAATGGGTTGACGCTGCCATTCGGGGCTTCCTTAAATTCCTTTTCATGTTGAGTTTAAAAAATTATTACCACAATATACTAAAAAGTATGCCAACATCTCACAGACCTGGAACTATGGTCGTGGCATTTACACAGACTGTGTGATTTTACGCCGGACTAACCGAAAGGATGTGCAATTACATTACTACTAGAGTTGAGCGAACTTTGGGGTGTCCGTGACCCGGACCCGAACCCGGACATTTGAAAAAAAGTCTGGGTTCGGGTATTTGATCCCACCTGTTGAATAGATGCAGGGCAGCCAATCATTTTATGTTTCAGCACTTTACCCTTCCTGTTACTGTGTAAGAGAGATAAGGAAGCACAGGCTGACCCTTTTGGTGGATCTTTTCCTCCATATCTGATTCTTCACCGTTGGTACTATAGTTTCCCTCTGTGGGTCACGTTAATGGATAAAGGAATGAATATTGTCCTTGCTGACAGAATTGTGGCTGTCTCTGATTTGCTGCACTGGCCTCTGGTGATCCCCAGAGGCGAGTGAAAATACTGCAGGGAGGACTTTGCTTTTCTATTGACCAGCAACAACCACTACTTTACCTCTGTTTGGATGTGACGTAGGATTCATGATTTATTCTTCTTTTTTTTTTATCCTTGTTACACAGCATGGACTGGAGGGTGCTGCAATTGGTAATCCAGACTAAAACACATTAGTCCTGTTTGCTCCTGGTTTTGGAATAATAGCCTCTTCAGTACTCTAAACATTTTTTTTTCCGTTTTTGTCTTTGATAAAGGCGGCTGCACAAGCTCCCAAATGTAGTTTTAAAATTTTTGCAACAGCATTGCCCCCAAATTTGTATAATACAGGAAACCCATCTACAGGGATCCAGAGTAACTAGCCTTAGAAGACCATGGGTGAGTCAACACTATCATACCACCTAGTCCACGTATGCTCGGGGGGTCAGTATACTCATCAGGAAATCACTGCCTGTCCAGGCGGTCAATGTCAGCACAGATCCAGAAGGCAGGTATATTATATTATATTACATGTCCGTATATATGATAAAAATGTGGTATTGGTGGGGCTGTATCTCCCCCCTCCAGCTTCGGTGCAGCTTCTGCATGTTATAATGAGACAGGTTGTGCAATACAATACTAATTTGGTCTTCCTGTTGGGAGATTTTAATATGGTCCCAGATGCGGCCCTGAACAGAATGCGCCCTACCACTCGAGACTCTCTGGACCTCCGCAATTGGGCCACTACCTTTGCCCTGACGGATGTCTGGAGACATCTCCATCCCGGTGGCGGGGGGTATACATGTCATTCGGCTACATTCAAGACCTTGTCTAGAATAGATTTGATCAATGCATCTACATTTGCCCTACAGTTTGTTCAGGGTGTCTCAGTGCTTCCCAGGGGGATCTCGGATCACGCCACCATGTGCCTCTCCCTGTCCCTGATTGACCCCCCGCACTCCAGACTCTGGCATCTTTCTTGATTCTGGGCACAGGATGAGCAGCTGCAGGAGCCAATGGAGGTTTACGTGGGGCATTATTGGACAGAAAATGAGAATTCCCCTTCCCTGCAAGTACCATGGGACTCTTTTAAGGCGTGAGTGCGAGGGGAATATATCTCTAAGATCTTGCGTATTTGCCGGGAGGCGACTTTATCTCTACAGAATTGGAGGAGCGCTCGGGTAAACTAGAGGCAGAATATGTGGGGAGTCCCAATGCTGACCGATATTCTAGATGGCAGAAATCGCTGCGTGACCTTGCCACTCACAGAATGACGCACACTATGACCGCTCTCAAACCAGAAGGTATTCGAGCATGGAGGTAAAAATGTGAGGTTGTTGGTGTGGTTGGCTAGGGGCGACATCGTGACAACGCCGATAGGCTGTATTAACTCTGATGATGGGCGGCTGCTTACAGCTCCTAAACTTATCAATGAACGTTTTTCTGAATTTTTCCAGTCTATCTATACTACCAGAGCAGAATATCAGCTTTCTGCCCTCTCCGCTTTTCTAGACGATATACAGATCCCTGAGCTGTCTGAAGAGATGCGAAAAATGCTTGATGGGGACATTACCCTTGAGGAAATCCAGGAGGCGGTGGGGGGGGGGGGGGGCTGAAGGGGGGGAAGGCGCCTGGGGTGGATGGCCTCCCATCAGAATTTTATCAAAACTTTAATGACCTGCTTGCACCTAGGCTGACCACTCTTCTCTCTGAGTTTGGAAAGCTGGAGTCCTTGCCGGACTCCATGTCAGAAGTGATTATAGTGTTGGTCCCGAAGCCTGGAAAGGATCCGCTAGAGTGTGCCTCCTATTGACTTATATCCTTGTTAAATGCGGACACCAAAATATTTGCCAAGGTCCTGGCCACTCGTCTTTCTAAGGTCATAGAGGAACTGATAGGTACTGACCAAACGGGGTTTATGCCGGGTAAAGGAACTGACATACACATACATCGCCTCTACCTTAATCTTGCAGTATCCCATGACAATGTCGGGTCCAGAGTCATTGCCTCGCTCTACACGGAAAAGGCTTTTGACTCCGTAGAATGGGAATATCTGTGGAAGGTGTGGATTTGGGTTTGGCCCACGTTACTTGCATGACCTTCGGTTGTTATATTGATCCCCAAGGGTGCGGGTCCGTACGAATAACCGTCTCTCCTCTCCGTTTAGATTGTCGCGTGGTACGCGTCAGGGGTGTCCCCTCTCCCCCAGCCTGTTTGCTCTGACAATGGAGCCTCTGGCCATTGCAATCCGGAATGCTTCGGACGTTGGAGGCCTCAGGTTGGGGAAGTTGGAGGAGAAAATATCGCTCTACGCTGATGATACGTTGTTGTACCTGAATGATGCAGGGCCCTCTCTACAGGCCACCCTGTGGATTTTTGATACATTTGGTGTCTTCTCAGGAATTAAAATAAACTGGTCCAAGTCCGTGTTATTCCCTATTGATGATGGTGCTTTGGCCATGGCTGGCCCCTCGCCCCTACGTTGGGTAACAGAATTCCGTTATCTGGGTGTGATAATTACTAGACAGGCGTCAGGTTACATGGCAAAAATCTGTCACCTCTGCTCACTAGCCTTTGGACACGTTGTCTATCCCGGACTAAGCTCCCATTGAATCTTTTGGGATGGATAAGTCTTGTCAAAATGATGATCCTCCCTAAGTTTAATTATCTGTTTAGAAACTGCCACGTTTGGCTCCCCATAACTTTTTTTATAGAAATAAATAAGCTCATTAGTTCCTTCATCTGGAATGGTGGATTGCCCCGTATGGTGCAGTCTACCCCGTGGCTACCAATCTCTATGGGGGGTTTGGCCCCTTCCCAACTTCCAAATATACTGGTGGGTGGCGTTGGTCACGGTCCAATGGTGATATGTGGGATCTAGGGATAATACAGAAATGTGTCTGGAGGCAGCCTGCCTGGGTTCACTGGCAGAACTGCGTAACTTTGCTTATAGAGGACCGAAGGCATACCCGCTGTCCCCTGGTCCTATGAGGACGACGTGGAGGGTGTGGATGGCGGCGAGGAGACGATACCTGAAGCCGGATCAGTGGTCTCTGGCTCAGCCTCTGTGGGGGAACCCTCAGTTCCCCAAGTTGGGGACTGTGCCGGACCCACGGGTGTGGGCTAGATATGGCATTACTACCCTGGGTGATATTATTACGCAGGGTACCTTGTCTCCCCTCTCTGAACTGACTGCCACATATGGCCTACCTCATTGGATGTAGTTTAGATACATGCAAATTAGTCATGCTACGTGGGCCCAATTTTTGCGACCACTGTCCCTACTGGAAGATCCGGTGGAGGCGCTGTTATCACTGGGGGACCTCCGTAAGCCGTTATCGATGCTTTATATTACTCTGCTGAGTAAAGACTCCCCGAGACTGGCTAAGCTGTGGGAACTGTGGCGGGGAGATATACTGACGCTGGACAGGGAGGACTGGAAGGACTGTCGGGCCAAAATTGGTTATTTCCTCAGGAGATAAACTGATCCAAGTTAAAATCATTCACAGACTACACTATACCCCTCAGAGACTGCACTGTATCTTCCCTGATAGAGACCCCAACTGTCCACGCTGTAGAACACAGGTAGGCACTCTTTTCCATATGTTGTGGGATTGTTCTGTTATAAGTCAATATTGGCAAAAAGTATTTGAAACAATTAATCTTAGACTGCAGATGTCCCTTCCGGTGACACCGAAACTTGCTTTACTGGGGGTACATGACGATGTGCAGCGGTCTCACCATTCCAAACTTCTGATCTCTTATCTTATGTTCTATGGTAAAAAAGCAATCCTGCTGCAATGGGCCTCCTCTCCGCACCGGTCTTGTCCTCCTGGGAGGCACTGATATCATCCGCTCTACCCATGTACAGAATAACGTATCTGAATAAAGGCTGTGCTTGGAAATATGACAAGGTGTGGGCTCCTTGGATAAATTCCTAGGGGAAGCTGGGGGGGGGGTGTCCACACAAGGGTCGATGATATAGATGTACGACACTGCTGACCTGCCGTTTGGTATGCTGGTAATGTGAATATATGGATACTATTAAATGGGTACATGTAGACGGGAATGTAGTTGCTGTTATGACAGTTCTGACGGATCAAGTGTTCTGTATACCTAAGTGTAGACTCCTGTATTGTACTGTGATGTTTTTGGTATACTGTACTTGCTATGCAAACAATCAATAAAGCACCTCTGTTTGTTAAAAAAAGAAAAAGAAAAAGAAAGAAACATCAGGAAATACTATTTTAGAAGTCATTTTATGTATTCCCATTAGCCAATATATTTGCATACAGAGAAATTGCACACATAATCTGGATTTCGAGCAGCAAGCAACAACACCAGATTTTAGCTTGAGGAAAAGAAGTTCTAAAGACAAGGGACAAGGCATACAATAAAGCAAAAGGAATTAGGGAAACTTGTATAACATATGAAACAATGTAAGGAAGCAAATAGAAGGACTTAGGATCTGTGTATAAGATTTTGTTTATTTTCCAAAAGAAATAGCATACTTACATGTTAAAAAAACCTGTAATCAGCCTGAGGGGCAGGAGGGGTGAAGCTGTGCAGAAGATGGAAAGTCTCAGGCTTGACAAGGAGGTCAGAGCCCCTGAAACGCGTAGCAGTCCAGCCTTCCCATAGATGCTGACGTTAGCTGTTGAGGTGCATGCAGCATAGCTGTAGACACTACTGGCTTTTCTCCATCTCTGGCGGGTTTGGCTCCATCTGAACCAGTAAATGACTGGAGCAGTAAGTGATGGAGCGATGTAAGTGTGCCATTTCTTTTGAAAAATAAATGCTTCTATACATTGATCCAGTGCCCTGCAATTTGCTCTCTTGCATGTACTTGGATGGGTCAATACGGGATCCAAGTTAGGAGCTGTGAATCTCAGTGTTGAATTCACCTGGACTGTTTCCATGAACTGAGTATCGGAGAGCTGGACTTCATAATATGCTCTGCATATAGAGTGTGCGTTGTTGTTTTGTAACATGTGAAACCAAGTGTTTTGTAAACAACGACCAGGAAATAGAATAATTCTACAATATTCATTCACAAGTAATCAATAGTCTAAAAATGTATTGGTACCTGGGAAATGATGACAACCAATAAAGCATTGAATAAATAAACATAAAAAAAGCATCTTCATTGGAAGGCCAATAGGTTCATAGTGCCTTTTATGCAGAAAAGGTGAAATGTTGCAAAAACCTGGACCCTCGGCTACATCCCATATACCTTTAATCAATCTAAGGGATTCTTTACAGATACAATCTAATATTCATGCAAAGACTGCATATGTGGTTTACTTGGTTCACACCTATGCATTTTATAGTGTGTTTTCAGTTTTGCAGAAACACACTACAGTCCATTTAACATGGTTTCCTATGGGTCACATTCACATCTGTACATTTTATGGAAGGGGCCAGGGACTTTTTTCTGGTTTTTGGTTTCATAGACTTCAATGGATCAAAAATGTGTATTGAAAAACGCAAAAAGCACCTGGAGTATGCAAAATGCAACCTGCATAGGTGTGAACGAGGCCTTAGAGCTGTCAATATAGTCCATTAGACATTGACACTCATCTTGCAATATCAACAGCTACTATGCCATTTCATAGCATTGAACTGTTTTTCATGAGTGGTTCCATGTTCTGACTTATATTACCACTAAACCTTATCTCACTCTATAAAAGCTTTTTGCAAGTTTCATTTATTAACTGCGTTCAAATTTCAGAAATTATCCTTGTGTTTTGACTATGTGGACATGCAAGCACTGTTTTTCACTCCTTGAGGGGTATTTGTCTAATAATTGATGTATACTTACTTAACCGCATCAGCCCCAGAAGGATTTACCCACTTCCTGACCAGAGCATTTTTTGCGATACAGCACTGCGTCGCTTTAACTGACAATTGCGTGGTCGTGCGACGTTGTACCCAAACAAAATTGACATCCTTTTTTCCCCAAAAATAGAGCTTTCTTTTGGTGGTATTTGATCACCTCTGCGGTTTTTATTTGTTGCGCTATAAACAAAAAAAGAAAAACAATATTTTTTACTTTTTGCTATAATTAATATCCAAAAAAACCCCAATAAGTGTATATTGATTGGTTTGCGCAAAAGTTATAGCATCTACAAAATAGGGGATAAATTAATGGCATTTTTATTATTTTTTTTTACTAGTAATGGCTGAAATCTGCGATTTTTAGTGGGACTGTGACATTGCAGCGGACAGATCGGACACTTTTGACACTCTTTTGGGACCAGTGGCATTTATACAGCTATCAGAGCTAAAAATAGCCACGATTACTGTATAAATGTCACTGGCAGGGAAGGGGTTAACACTAGTGGTGATGAAGGGGTTAAATGTGTTCCCTCTGTGGTGTTTCTAACTGTATGGGGGCTGGGCTGATTGGAGGAGGAGAGAGATCGTTGTTCCCTATCAATGATCAGACATTCTCATTTAACTCCCCTGTCAGAACAGGGACCTGCTTTGTTTACACTCGCAGATCCCCATTTTGCCTGTCTCAGGAGCGATCGCGAGTGGCTGGCACACATCGAGTCTGCCCCACCCGCTGATTGGCTCCCCCTGCTAGCCAGTGAGCGCGGGCGCCCACGCCACACGTTCCTGCGAGCGATGTACAGCTACGGCGATTCGCGGAAACGAGCCATCCTGCTGCCGTAAAAGGACAGCGGCTGGTCGGCAAGTGGTTAAAGGGTAACTCCACAAATAAAGAAATAAAATAAAGAAAAAATCACATAGTGCATATAATTGTGACACAAGTCATATTGTAATTGAATGTTATTAAAAATTACCTTTCCTTTTCAATCTGTAGTTTCCTAAAAATTCAGTGAAATATGGCTATCTGAAGTTGTTCTGTATACAGAATGTGTACTGGACACACCCCAGAAACATAATTTCCTGCTTGTGTGATTAGCTCACCAATTTACCATGAAGTCTGCCTAAGATACAAGTCAGATTTCAGGCATCCCCTGCAACAAAAACATAATTTTTAGTGAGCTACTCCCAATAGGAACACATCTAAAGGGATGCAGACCCAGCAGCTATCCTCATTAGTGCTCTGCAGCTGCACAGCTAACAGATAATTTTGAAACCACTCCCATTAGCCCCACTCAGTACAGAGGCACAGAGAAACACAAAGGGATTTCTTCAGAATAACAAAAGGTGGGAATCTGCAACAAAGGTTGTTCTAATCCTTGCAATGTACATAGATCACCCAGAGGGGAATGTTTTTTTCTCAACAAAAGTGGAGTTACAGTTTAATCTTTTGAAAAGATCTGTGCATTTACCATATTGGCATATTAAGTGTTTGCCATTATTTGGAAATACAAATACTTGTTAAATGTGCTTTTGCACACTTTAATAATCTATACTTTATCAATGGATTTTCTAATTACTGCCAGCTATATGTTTGCCTGTGAATTGACATCAGTGCTTTATATACAAAGATTCCCTATATGGCGTAGGGGGGAGGTTCATTTAAGATAACACTTCCAAGGACTCAGCCACTCTTTTTGGGCTGTCTTGTCCACTTTTATTTAACAAAAGTTATTTGAGAGTAGGCAAGACACACTTGTCTTTGTACTCCTCACCTGGTTGCCGCCACACACCATCTGAACCAAATAATTTTATCTTGGTCTCATCAGACCACAGGACATGGTTCCAGTAATCCATGTCCTTAGTCTGCTTGTCTTCAGCAAACTGTTTATGGGCTTTCTTGTGCATCATCTTTAGAAGAGGCTTCTTTCTGGGACGACAGCCATGCAGATAAATTTGATGCAGTGTGCGGCGTATGGTCTGAGCACTGACAGGCTGACCACCATCCCTTCGACCTCTGCAGCAATGCTGGCAGCACTCATACGTCTATTTACCAAATACAACCTCTGGATATGACACAGGCCTGTTCTGAGTGGAATTTGTCCTGTTAAACTGCTGTATGCTCTTGGCCATCGTGCTGCAGCTCAGTTTCAGAGTCTTGGTGATCTTCTTATAGCCTAGGCCATCTTTATGTAGAGCAACAATTCTTTTTTTCAGATCCTCAGAGATTTCTTTGCCATGAGGTGCCATATTGAACTTCCAGTCATCAGTATGAGAGAGTGAGAGTGATAACACCAAATTTAACACACCTGCTCCCCATTCACACCTGAGACCTCGTAACACTAACAAGTCACATGGCACCGGGGAGAGAAAATGGCTAACTGGTCCCAATTTGGACATTTTTACTTAGGGATGTAATCACTTTTGTTGCCAGCGGTTTAGACATTAATGGCTGTGTTTAGAGTTATTTTGAATGGACAGCAAATTTATTCCTTTATACAAGCTGCACACTCACTACTTTACATTGTAGAAAAGTGTAATTTCTTCAGTGTTGTCACATGAAAAGATATAATAACATATTTATAAAAATGTGAGGGGTTTACTCACTTTTGTGAGATACTGTATAACCATGCATTGAAAAGATAAAACATGTAAACATTGGTGTACTGTATGTGCCACATAAAGACAAAGTTTTCACAACAAACAAGTAGGCAAGTACTGATATTGGTCTTGACATATTTCGTGAAGCAATGTTCACTTCTTCAGGAGATAATAGAATCCCAATATATACACCAACCATAGGTGTGCACAGGGAGTGTGCCATTGTGTCTGGGCACACCGTAATCACAACGTTCAGTGCCAATTCCCCCTACTGCCCAGGCTTCACCCGTGTTGGCCCCCCGGTCCTGCAGTGCTGCCAAATTCCCTCCTCTCCCCCCAGCTGCTGCGGGGGGTGTTTCAAGATGGAGAGTGGGGGAAGGAACTACTAAATATGTAATTTACCGGCCCCTTCCTTTTCTATATGGAAACAGTGAACACACCCACTAACCGTGTTCACTCATAACTGAAGCATAGTATACTGTGTTTACTATGCTTCTGTTTGTGAATGAACAGGAAGCCGCTTAGCACAGAGCACTTCCTATTCATTCTCTGTCCCATGCAGCTGAGGCTGCAGGAAAAGGCATTGTGTCTTTGAACTTTGGGGTGCACACCCTAATGCAATTGGTTGGGCACACCTATGACACCAATATATGAGTGTTAAATGAAGCAGAAACCAAAAAATTCACCAATTGGCAGGTGCCATGATGAGGCACCACCAGCACCACCAAACATGCATTTTTATCTTTTCAATGCATGGTTAAATGTATATTGCACCTTGCTTTTAATCTTAACATGGAATATATATGATTTTAAATAATATGGTATTAATCTTTTGGCGCATCTCTAAAAAAGTCCCATGGGCATCCTCTATATTCATAGAAAAGCTTAACTTCAGTAAGCTTGCTATCTAATGGTCTAGCTAACAACGGTCGTACAACAGCTTGTTGTACGATAAACCGATCGTTAGTACGCGCGATTACAACAGCCGACGTTCAACAATCGTACAACAGATGTTGGTTGAACAAACTAGAAAATTTTTGTTGGATCTTGTTTAACCAGTTCCCGCCCGCCCGTCAATCTGCTATTGACCGGGCGGGAACTGGTTATATTATCCTGAGTGGACGTCATATGACGTCCTAAAGGATGGGGCGCACAGCGCAAAGATTGGTGATGAGCCGTGTCGCCGGGACACAGCCCATCACCGATCAGGGTAAAGAGCCAATGAAATTGGCTTTTTACCACTTGATCAGCTGTGTCCAATCACAGCCGGTCACAAATGTAAGCATACAGCTGTTACTCACAGTTCCTGGCTTCTTCTCACAAACCTCTCAAAACTGGAGTAATTGGGAATTAACCGCTTCCTAACACAGTAGAGTGCACAATATGTCTCCCCCAATAAAGAGAATCTGTCATACGGCCCCATCAGTGGATCTGTCAGGACAACCCCTTAGTGCCGCCATCAGTAGATCTGTCATATAGTCCATTAGTGCTGCCATCAGTGGTTGTCATATAGTCCATTAGTGCCGCCATCAGTGGATTTGTCAGCGCAGCCCATCAGTGGATCTGTCATATAGTCCATTAGTGCCGCCATCAGTGGATCTGTCATAGAGCCCATCAGTGGATCTGTCAGGCCATCCCCTTAGTGCCACCCTCAGTGGATCTGTCATATAATGCATTAGTGCCACTATTAATGGTTCTGTCACACAGCCCATCAGTGAATCTGTCATACAGTCCATCAGGGAATCTGTCATAGAGCCCATCAGTGGATCTGTCATACAGCCCATCAGTGGATCTGTCATACAGCCCATCAGTGGATCTATCATAGAGCCCATCTGTGGATCTGTCAAGAAAATCCCTTAGTGCCATCATCAGTAGATCTGTCAGTGCAGCCCTTTAGTGCCACCATCAGTGGATTGGTCAGCGCAGCCCATCAGTGGATCTGTCAGTGCAGCCTAATCAGTGTCACCAGTCACAGAGCCAACATCACTGCTGCCCATCAGCAGTGTATCCATCACAGCAGCACATCAGCCGCCATGTCAAAAAAAATATTGTACTTCTGAAGAGGCATATAAAATCCTTAGTATGCCAGATGATCAAAGCAGCGGGGAGCTCTCAGCATCTGATTCTGATTCGCAATATGAGCCAGTAGAAAGTAGTGGAGCAGGGATCAAATTGGAGGAGGAAACAGTCCCTCCCAAAAGAATAAGATGATCAGAAGACCTGCCTACCACCAGCTGCACCAAACACCCCAACGGCACCAACACCAGTGGCGCTAGACCCCAGGAAGAAAGGCCCAGTACCAGTACTGGAATAAGGCACCAGACCCAAAGAGTCAGGGCCCAAACCTATATTCCAGATGCCCTGGCAAAACCATTATGGCTGCCTTCCAGCTCAGAGTGAACTACAATCACCACACAGCCAGGTGTGCAGCCCAACACTCATAATTTTTCTGAAATTTATTTTTTTTATTTGTTATTCACGGAAGATTTACTGCAATACATTGTGGACCAAACCAATCTTTTTGCGGAGCAGTATATTGCCACCAACCCCAATTTGTCCTATGCCCGTATGTTTAATTGGTGACGTCTCACAGTAGAGGAGTTCAAATTGTTTTTGGGCCTTACATTTAATATGGGGCTTACAAAGAAAAATTAATTGCATACCTACTGATCCACCAACCCGATCCATCACATGCCAATTCATTCTGCTGCCATTTCCAGGGCATTCTATGACATGATCATGCGCTTTCTGCATTTCAATGACAACGCACAGTGCCCTCCCCAAGATCATCCCAACTATGAGAAATTATATAAAATACGCCCACTAATAAATTATTTTATCTATGCGATTTGCAGAAATTTATGTCCCAGACCAAAACATTTGTGTGGACGGATCCCTTGTCCACTTCACTGTTCGGCTGCAATTCAAACAATACATTCCCAGTAAGAGGGCCCGGTACAGATTGAAACTTAACAAACCTTCCAAAAGAGCCACAGGATATGTGTATGCCTTCTGCGTGCAAAGACTCTCAGCTCCAGTCCCCTGAGTGCCCAATGTACATCGGAACAAGCTGAAAATTTTTCTGGGACCTGGCATACCCACTGTTCAAAAAAGGCTATCATATCTACCTAGACAATTAGTATACCAGTCTGCCCCTTTTCTGCAACCTGTACCGTTAAAAAACCTTGGCCTGCGGTACCACCATAAAAAAACAGGAGAGGCTTCCCACAAAATTTAGTGACAACAAGGGTACAAAGGGAGGAAAGTCTGCAAGTCTGAGGAAGGAGGAAGAGTTGGCCATGAAGTGGAGGGACAAGAGAGATGCTTACATCCTGTCCACCATCCAAAATGACACCTTGGGGGAGATTAACGGAAGACAATCTGTTCATGGGGGGGGGGGGGGTTAAATGATCAGATGCTACAGCCCTATTTATCAACTAGAAAGTCCCGTTTCTGGTATAAAAATGTTGCATTTTATCTCTTCCATTTGGCCAATGTATAATGCATACATAATTAAAATAGATGGTATGGCGCTAAACCTCATTTGCAATGTTGAGATATCATACTTGTTAAAGGTGAATAGAAAACAACGCTAATAATTCAAAATACGGTAACAATACTTATTAAAGCTATGAATAAATATTAAAGTGCAAGAGTGCACAAATTATGAAAATTGTGAACAGCACATATAGTGCATATAAGGTGTGGACAAATAAGGACCAGAGAAACCCACTCAAAGGTAGCTCTGTATCTAGAGAAGTGTATCTGGTCCAATAAAAAGTTCATTAAAGTGAAAAAACAATGTGGGAAACGGGAGATTGGGAGACTTAGGACACAATGTCTCTGTCCCAAAGTATGGCCTGTATCAATAGTTCTTCAGAG
>BLSH010291950.1:43316-65145 GCA_018402905.1 Glandirana rugosa | reverse complement strand
GCGCATTTAAAAGGCTTATATGCAAGTTATTGCCATAAAAAGTGTATGGGGACTCGGGTCCTGCCTTAGGGGACATGTATCAATGCAAAAAGAAGTTTTTAAATCGCTTAAAGTGAAATAAAAATAATGAAATATTCCTTTAAATAATGTGCCCGGGGGGGGGGGGTCCCCGTCCCCTTAGTCTGCCAGTAAAAGGGCTCACCTATGTGATGTTTAGAACAGTGCCAGAGCAAAGTGACATTTGGAAAGGAAAAATTGTAATTTAAAACCACTTGTGGCTGTAATGTATTTACGGCTCTGGCAATATAGAAAAAAAATCACTAAAAAAATGTGTGTAGGTTTCCCCCCCAGTCCATACCAGGCCCTTCGGGTCTGGTATGGATTTTAAGGGGAACAATGCAAACTGGCCAACCAGGATGGGGGGGGGGGCAAACGAGCACCCTCCCCCTGAACCGTACTAGGCTACATACCCTCAACATAGGGAGTATGGGTGCTTTGGGGCAGGGGGGACTCTTCCCCACAACCCTGGGCTGTGGTCATGGGGGTCTGCCGGCGGGGGCTTATCGGAATCTGGAAGCCCCCTTTCATAAGGGGGCCCCCAGAGTCCACCCTTCCCATGTGAATTAGTATCGGGTACATCGTAGCCCCTAAAAAGCCGCAACAGCTCCTCCTCCATAGGAGGGCTCCCGCCGTCTGCACGCTCTCTGCTTTGACAATTTATTTATATGGCAGGACGGGGCCACCCGGTGACATAAGCGCATGACCCGCCCCTCTGACATCACATGACATCAGAAGGGGCAGAGTCGCTCACTTATGTCGCTGGGTGGCCCCACCCTGCCATATAAATAAACTGTCAAAGCAAAAAGCATGCAGACGGCGGGAGCACTCCAAATGGGGAGGAGCTGTGCACGCTGTCTGTGCGCAATGCATTATGGGGAGCTCCGCGACAGCGAAGTCGAACCGCGGCCCATCCCTACTAAACAACTGGATCAGTTCCTTGGCGATAGTTTTAGTGGCGATAGTTTTAGGCTACGGCCTCAGGATAGCGGGTCGCATAGTGCAGTATCACCAGGATTGTGCTGGTATCCCTGGGCAGATTTTACTACTGGTCCCACGAGATCCATGCCAATTCGCTCAAATGGCACTTCAATTATGGAAAGTGGGACAAGTGGACTACGAAAATGGGGAGATAGGGCTGTCATTTGACACTCAGGGCATGACTCACAGTATTCTTTGACATCTGCATACAACCTAGGCCAGAAGAATCTCTGGGTTATCCTCTCCCTGGTTTTCTCCATACCCAGATGCTCCCCCCCCCTTACATGACCATGGGCCAGATCTAGCATTATCCGGCGAAAGGGTTTGGGAACCACTAGCAGTTCTAGTCCGTCCCATAGTTGTTCTGTACCAGCGGCGGCCGGTCAATAAGTTGGGCACCACCTCCCGCCGCTGACAAGAAGAAAAAAAAAGTCAGCCCGACCCCCTACAGGAGGCACCGGTATGTTGACTTTTTTTTTCTCGGCTCCTTGCTGTCTGCTGATTGGTCAGTCATGAAAGATTTTGTATATGCACTGAACAGGCGCACACACATAGTCTGATTGGCTGCCCTGAGCCAGTAACTGACTGGCATTGGATGCTGTGGGCGTGGGCGGGACTGTGGCGGACATGCTGGCTGCGTGATTACTCGCACAGGCGCAGCACTCCGCCAGGTTTCAGTCCCAACTCCCGTGCCGCAGATCATACACTACCAGCATGCTCTCGACAAGCTGTGCTCTGCACAGTGCATACTGCCAGCCTGCCTATTAATGCGGGACTTGTCCCAACTTCGGGGGGGGTCTGTCAGTGCAGTGAGCCCCTATCTGGGGCTCTGTATCCTGCTATATGGTGACTCTGTATACCCTATCTGGTGACTGTATACTGCGATATGGTGGCTCTGTATACTCCTATCTGGTGACTGTTTACCCTATCTGGGGCTCTGTATACTGCAATATGGTGACTCTGTATACTGCTATATGGTGACTGTATACTGCTATATGGTGACTCTGTAAACTGCTATCTGGAGCTCTGTATGCTGCTATATGGTGACTCTGTATAGTGCTATATGGTGACTCTGTATACTGCTATATGGTGCTCTGTAAGAGTATACTGCTATCTGGTGACTCTGTATACCCCTATATGGGGCTCTGTATACTCCTATCTGGTGACTCTGTATACCCCTATCTGGTGACTCTGTATGCCCCTATCTGGAGATTCTGTATACCCTATCTGGTGATGCTGGGCTGTATACTCCTGACACAAGGGGTGGAAACTATAAGGGGTGGGGCTTATGAGAAGTGGGAGGGGTCAAAAAGGAAGGGCAGGGTCTGACCCCCCCCATCCTAAAATTTCACCAGCCGCCACTGTTCTGTACAGAAGTCCTCTCTCCAGACCTCTAAGTCAGGTCCTACATTCAGTTCACTCTCATGGTCAGGGACAGAGACATGGTCTGGGACGTTAGCCATCTGCTGGGAGCTATCTTCTGGCTCATCGGTCCTGCCACCAATCTCTCCTTCCATTTGGCAAAAAGGGTCTGGTGAGAACTCCCGTGCCTCCTCAGCAGGAGGAGCTCGTTCCTCCAGGCTCTCTGTGCCTTCCCACAACCTGCAAAAATGGGGAAAATTCCTCCCCACTAGGGTTTCATGAAGCAGGGAAGGTACTACTCCCACTGAATGGGTCACTCTGCCGCAAGGGGTGTCAATCTCAACCAGCGCCGTCTGGTAGTCACAAGTGTCTCCATGGATGCAAATGACCCTGACAATGCTAGGGTGTAACCTAGCTAGATTTATAAAGCTGCTTTTGACCAATGTTATCACACTACCAGAGTCAAGCAGTGCAGTGACAGATTTCCGGTCAATGGCAATCACACACATTTGCTTCCCCATGCAACTTGAGCATGATGCTATACATGTGACCTGTGAAAAAAGAGAAATGCGTCTTTTCATATAAGCATTAATACATTGCATGGGTTCCTCATTCAGGGGACAATTGGCAGCAATATGTCCCAATGCATGGCATCGGTAGTAGAGTTGATCGAACCTCTGGAAGTTCGGGTTTTGCTGGTTCGGCCGAACTTCGGGACAAAGTCTGGGTTCGGGTCCGGACTTGACCTGAACTTTGACCTGGACCCCGAACCCCATTGAAATCAATGGGGACCCAAACTTTTAGGCACAAAAATGGATGTAACAAAGTCCTGGCAAGTCCTAGAGGTCTGCAAAAGGAAGGAAATGGGGGTAAGGGTTGGACAAGTGAACTACAAAGAAATGGGGATAGGAAAATAACTTAAAATAATTTTTAAACTAAAACCACATAAAAATATCAGAAATGGAGGTGGATGTGGAGTTGGAGGTTGAGGAGGCGGTGAAAGTGGCAGTGGAGGAGGAGGAGGTAGCCAACACAGTTTTTTATTTTTGTGCAAGAAATCATCTCCAAGTTGTACAGGGAAAGTTTCCAGCTGTTGCTTTAAGGGAAAGATTATTGTTCTAAAATCATGTCCAAGCTCCATTCACTAAGTGTTATGTAGCCGCATAAAGCCATATTCGTGTTATAAAATAATTTCCAAGCTCCATTCACTAAGTGTTATGTAGCCGCATAAAGCCATATTAGTGTTCTAAAATCATTTCCAAGCTCCATTCACTAAGTGTTATGTAGCCACATAAAGCCATATTAGTGTTATAAAATCATTTCCAAGCTCCATTCACTAAGTGTTACAGTGCCTTAAAAAAGTATTCATACCCCTTGAAATTTTCCACATTTTGTCACGTTACAACCAAAAAGGTAAATGTATTTTATTGGGATTTTATGTGATAGACCAACACAAAGTGACACATAATTGTGAAGTGGAAGGAAAATGATAAATGGTTTTCACTTTTTTTTTTTTTACAAATATGTGAAAAGTGTGGCGTGCATTTGTATTCAGCCCCCCTGAGTCAATACTTTGTAGAACCGCCTTTCCCTGCAATTACACCTGCAAGTCTTTTTGGGATGTTTCTACCAGCTTTGCACATCTAGAGAGTGACATTTTTGCCCATTCTTCTTCGCAAAATAGCTCAAGTTCTGTCAGATTGGATGGAGAATGTCTGTGGACAGCAATTTTCAAGTCATGCCACAGATTCTCAATTGGATTTAGGTCTGGACTTTGACTGGACCATTCTAACACATGAATATGCTTTGATATAAACCAATCTATTGTAACTCTGGCTGTATGTTTAGAGTCGTTGTCCTGCTGGATGGTGAACCTCTGACCCAGTCTCAAGTCTTTTGCAGACTCTAACAGGTTTTATTCTAAGATTGCCCTGTATTTGGCTCCATCCACCTTCCCATCAACTCTGACCAGCTTCCCTGTCCCTGCTGAAGAAAAGCATCCCCACAACATGATGCTGCCACCACCATGTTTCACAGTGTGGATGGTGTGTTCAGGGTGATGTGCAGTGTTAGTTTTCTGCCACACATAGTATTTTGCTTTTAGGCCAAAAAGTTTAATTGGTCTCATCTGACCAGAGCATCTTCTTCCACATGTTTGCTGCGTCCCCCACATGGCTTCTCACAAACTGCAAACAGTACTTCTTATGGCTTTCTGTCAACAATGACTTTCTTCTTGCCACTCTTCCATAAAGGTCAGATTTGTGGAGTGCATTACTAATAGTTGTCCTGTGGACAGATTCTCCCACCTGAGCTGTGGGTCTCTGCAGCTCCTCCAGAGTCACCATGGGTCTCTTGGCTAATTCTCTGATTAATGCTCTCCTTGCCTGGCCTGTCAGTTTAGGTGGACGGCCATGTCTTGGATGGTTTGCAGTTGTGCCATACTCTTTCCATTTTTAGATGATGGGTTGAACAGTGCTCCATGAGATGTTCAAAGCTTGGAATATTTTTTATAACTTAACCCTGCTTTAAACTTCTCCACAACTTTATCCCTGACTTGTCTGGTGTTTTCCTTGGCCTTCATGATGCTGTTTGTTCACAAAGGTTCTCTAACAAACCTCTAAGGGCTTCACAGAACAGCTGTATTCATACTGAGATTAAATTACACACAGGTGGACTCTGTTTACTAATTAGGTGACTTCTGAAGGCAATTGGTTCCACTAGATTTTAGTTAGGCGTGTCAGAGTAAAGGGGGCTGAATACAAATGCACCCCACACTTTTCAGATATTTATTTGTAAAAAATGTTGAAAACCATTTATCATTTTCCATCCACTTCACAATTATGTGCCACTTTGTGCTAGTCTATCACATAAAATCCCAATAAAATACATTTACATTTTTGGTTGTAACATGACAAAATGTGGAAAATTTCAAGGGGTATGAATACTTTTTCAAGGCACTGTATGTAGCCGCATAAAGCCATATTAGTGTTATAAAATCATTGGGAGGTGCAGGCCCTTTTTTTAACTCCAGCAGGGCCTCTGCAAACTGAGTCTCCTCTCGCTGAGTTTCAGCGGCCTCTGCAACCCGGAAGTTGGTTTCCTGCAGAGCTGCGTATTGTGTTGCCTGTTGTGCTGCAGCAGCCTCTGCGACCTGTCTGTTGTTTTTCCGCTGGGCTGCATTGGCTTGCAGCAGGGCCTTCAACATTTCTTCCATCTTTGAAAATGACCTGCATCCTCCACCAGAGGGATGCTGTGGGAGATCAGCTTGCGGGGATCACTTTTCAGGGGAAAATATTCAGCATGCATGTCAGTTTGTTTAAAATCTGGTGGCTTGCCAGGTTTATTATTTCAAGATTTGCAAGGGCAAAACGCAAACAAAAACAGAAAACAAAACCTCGCCATCTGGTGCTAAACTGAACAAACAGATTCCTCTCTATATAGTATGGGGCTGTCTCCAACACCCACAAAACATAAGCACATTGCAAACCTTATTGTTAAGTCTATATCTATATCTATATATATCTATCTATCTATCTATATATATATATATATATATATACACACACATGTACACAGTACACTCACCGGCTACTTTATTAGGTACACCTGTTCACTTGCTTGGTAACACAAATTGCTAATAAGCCAATCACATGGCAGCAACTCAATGCATTTAGGCATCTAGACATGGTGAAGACGACGCGCTGAAGTTCAAATCGAGCAACAGAATGGGGAAGAAAGGGGATTTAGGTGACTTTGAACGTGGCATGGTTGTTGGTGCCAGGTGGGCTGGTCTGAGTATTTTAAATACTGCTGATCTACTTGAATTGTCAAGCACAAACATCTCTAGGGTTTACAGAGAATGGTTTGAAAAAGAGAAAATATCCAGTGAGTGGAGGTTGCGTGTGAAGAAAATGCCTTGTAGGTGTCAGGGGATCATAGGAGAATGTGCAGACTGGTTTGAGATGATAGAAAAGCAACAGTAATTCAAATAACCACTTGTTACAAGCAAGGTGTGCAGAATACTATCTCTGAATGCACAACGCATGAAACCTTGAAGCAGATGGGCTACAGCAGCAGAAGACCACACTGGGTGCCTCTCGTGTCTGCTAAGAACAGGAAACGGAGGCTATAATTTTCTTGCCACCCTTTGGGCACCTTAGTACGAACTGAGCATTGTTTAAAACACCACAGCTTACCTAAATATTTTTGCTGACTATGTCCATCCCTTTAGAACGACAGTGTACCCATCTTCTAGAGGCTACTCCCAGCAGGATAATGCACCATGTCACAAAGCTCAAATTATCTCAAACAGGTTTCTTGAACATGACAATGATTTCACTGTACTCCAATGGCCTCCACAATCACCAGATCTCAATCCAAAAGAGCACCTTTAGAATGTGGTGGAATGGGAGATTCACATCATGGATGTGCAGCTGACAAATCTCATGTGAATCTCATCTCCATGTCAATATGGACCAAAATCTCTGAGGAATGTTTGCAACACCTTGTTGAATCTATGCCATGAAGAATTAAAGCAGTTGTATGCTCAAAGATAAAACGAAAAAAAAAAAAAATACTTGTAAGGCAAAGGCATAATGAGCTAGTATGCACAGCATACTAGCTCATTATGAAATACCTCAGAATGAAGATCAGACAAGGCTGCCCAGTCCCCGCAGAGGGAGCTGACATTTTCCCACAGGGGTTCCTTCTGGGTTCACGGCTCCGACGCTGTGAGTGGCTGGAGCTGTGAGACGTCACTCCCGCGCACGCACGTGGGAGCCCTTCCTTCTGGCAAGGTTTTGCTGGGACATCACTATGCCTGCGTCACTGATTTCAGCTGCTGCATGCAAGGTGAATATCTCCTAAACCGTATAGGTTTAGGAGATATTAATTTTACCTACAGGTAAGCCTTATTATAGGCTTACCTATAGGTAAATATATATAAATGGGGTGATGATTACAAAGACATAGAAAAACTGCCACATCTGAGTAACACAAAGTGAACTAGATATGAGAAATAATCCCATATATAAATAATCCCCTTGGACTTTTTAGGCAGATATGATACATTAAGTAATCAAAAAAAGCGAAAAAGAGAAGGGGCTCCACTTCACTTTTACAACAACTTCTAGCACATATCAATCAAAATGAACTTAATTTGCATTTTACCATGTCCCACAGTACCCACAAACTGTCCTTTTTGGATGTTACGGTTCAAAAGGGCCCTAATGGGCAATTACTTAGCCAACTCTTCCGAAAATCTACCGCGGGAAATTCCCTGCTTCACGCCAGCAGTTTCCATCCGAAACCACTCCTGGCATCCATCCCCTATAGCCAGTACCTTCGGGAACGCCGGAATTGTTCCGAGGACTCTACTTTTTTCAAAGAAGCCAAAGAGCTACAGACACGACTTTTGGAACGCGGATACTCCAGAATCTCCCTGAAGCGAGCATTCAGGAGAGTTCGATGTATCCCTCGAACAGATCTACTTCAAAACAAAAAAACACTTATCCCAGACCACACTACACGCATTGTGACTACATACTCTACACAACACAAACAAATAAAACGTATTCTTGGCAAATATTGGCATCTTCTCACCATGGACTCTCAACTATCTCCATTTGTTCCTGATGTACTGGCTGTCGCCTACCGTAGGGCTCCCTCGGTCAGTGACAGACTGGTCTTCAGTGAATTCAAAACCCACAGGAGAGATCCATGCATCCGTCATGGCACCTTCTCTTGTGGAGGATGCAATTATTGCCAATATATGGATAGACGCAGCAGAATTGTATTACCCAACCATCAAATTTTTCGCCCCAAACATTTTGTCAGTTGCAGAACTCCCGGCATAGTATACCTACTCTCCTGTGAGTGTGGGTGTTACTACGTCGGGAAGACCAAAAACGAATTCTGGAAGAGGATATATCAGCATACTCTTTCAATAACAAAACGAGACCCTGATACTCCCGCCGGTCGCCACACAGCCGCATTTCACCCCACTTCTCTTCCCAGGGTCCAATTTTTGGCCTTGGATCGGGTCAATCTTGGCCCACGTGGAGGTGATTTCAACAAACAGCTCCTCCAGCGTGAGCTTAGGTGGATCCATATTTTACAAGCTACATCCTCTCCAGGGCTTAACGAAATCTGTAGCTTTAAACCCTTTCTCCTAGGCTTCACATCGGGAGGCTGCAAATTAAATTTATAAGCATCCCCATCCCATTCCCCTATCCCTCCCACACTTCATACATCCATTGTTCTACATCTCTCTCTTCGTATTTATATCTATTTTTTATTAATTTTTTTATATTCATTTTCATCATTATTCACATTGATTATTTACTTCACATTATTTTATTTATTTATCCATTCCACCACATTTCCATTTCATATTCATCCTTCTTTCCCTTTATTCTTTCCCCATCTTTCCCTTTTATATTTTTATTTTTCTATTTTCTCTCTCCCACTCCATTTCCCTTCTCCCTTGTTATTTTTCCCATTCCATTTTCATTTTCCCATTCTTCTTTTTCCTTCCTTTCTACTTTATTTCCCACCATCTTTCATACACTCACTGCACTAGCATCCACACGCCGTCCTTTCTGTTTTACCGCCCATACCGCCAACCACTGGCGGTCGTATTTGTCCCCTAGACTGGGTGTAATGTGCACCACCCGGCGGGTAGGCTCCACTGGTGGACGCCAACACGGTCCTATGACCGTTTTGGCCCTTCCTTGTCGGAGCAAGCATTTTGTCCTGGCGGACTTCCGTTCGCCTTGACACACCCGCAGGCGGAGGTCCGACACGTGATGTCATGCCGCCCATCCAGGCGGGGCAACGCCGCGAGCCGCTCCTCCGGAGGGACCCTTGGGGTTCGCTATGTAGGCTCATAAGCCTTCACCATACGAACGGCCAGCACCTGCTCTCTTCCTTTCGGATTGGCTGCCGGGGAGAGACATCTTCATATATAGCCAGGTCGGTATCTTAGTGCTGCCATGCAGCCCACACTCGCATTGACCGCACCAACCAGGTAACATGACTCCATTATGCTCCATTCTAAGAACCTATCTGCCCTGGTACCTAGTATGCCTACACTTTATTAAGGTTTCAGCTCTGCCATTACGGCGCAGCACATTGCTTTGATTTTTTGGTCACCTGTTTCAATATAACAAAATACATTGCAAGCAATGTCTGCATATCATGCTATCATTGCTTTACAAATATGTTTGTTCAATTCGGCATCCTATGGTTCACCTCGGGCTTGTTACCTTTTAATTTCCAACTGGGCTATATATTCAATAGATTTTTTACATATATATATATATATATATATATATATATATATATACTTCCTTTTTATTCAGTGCACTTTACACCACCCAGAGTGGTTCAGCTGGCACAGCCATCGAGTGTTCCTCGTGGTCGCACATTTCTCAATACACCCTTCCCGGGGTCTGCACCTACAGTGGTCGCCAGGATCTGTGTTATTGGCTTCATTCCAGATCCAGTGGGCTGACATACAAGTTTGGTTTGTTGGGTGCCTCTAGTCCAGGTGTAAGTGTTCCATTCACTTTCTATGGAAGGCGTATTATAACCTACCTTACTCCATTCTACCTGATTTTTGTTAAAAAATCTCTATACAATATATTCATGTCATTCATGCTTTATTCCTCTACAGACCGCATATTTTGTTGCATTTAATGCTAAATATCCTCTGAAGAAGGAAAGTTCAAACCCGAAACATGTTGGGACGATTGTGAAATTGCCCCTGGATCCCCTGTTACCAGTGGTTACCTAGGTGTGCAATATCCACACAGTAAGTCCAACTATACCTATGTTGCAATCTACTGTGGCACCTTATATCTGCATGTTGTTTTTATATATGCTAACATTGTATTACACATGATTTGTTCCTCTATGTGACTGATACATGTGAATATTTCTATCTACTTTGGTTTTATATCCTATGTACAAATAAAGTGTTCAACTTTTTTTACTATATATCCACCCCTTCTCTTTTTCCCTTTTTTGATTACTTAATGTATCAGATCTGCCTAAAAAGTCCAAGGGGAAATTTTATATATGGGATTATTTCTCATATCTAGTTCACTTACCTATAAGTAAAAATAACATTTGGGGGCATACAATTGCTTTAAGGCAGTTCTGAAGGCATGACGTCAGCTGCAATCCCCGCCCCCCTGCAGCTCGTGGCTCTCACGCTTTTCTGGCCGTGAGGTATGATACTTGCGGATCCAACCCCGTAGCTTTCTGCCTCTGCCGGCTACTTCCCTCAAGGTATATGGGGCACACTTTCTGTTAAGGGGCACCTTTTCTGTTAAGGGACATGCTGATGGGCATATTTTATGTTAAGGGGCATGCTAATGGTACATTTTATGTTAAGGGCCAACGCTGATGGGCACATTTTGTTGTACCCATCAGAGTGCCCCTTAACATAATACGTGCCTGTGATGAACGTGGGTATCAGATCACTGCCCTCCCCACTGGCTGGTGACTGAGGACCCCTTTGATCTCACACCACGCTTGTCACTAAGGCAACAATACCACTCTCAGCAGCTTCCAGCACAAAGATTCTCCAGCTTGCGGGACCACCATCTAAATGGCAGAAGCCTGAGAGCGATTGTCACTGGGCTAATTTAAGCAATTAACCCTTTCACTGCCACCACCTCTTCTTTGGACCGAGCAAGAGGAACTTGAGATTTTAACAATACCAATTATGATTTTAGAATAACCACCTGTAACACACACTGTCACCACAGACAGGTATATTTAGATGAGTTATCCTAAACAGCAGCGCTCTTCAAAGGAACAGGTTAGTTATAGCTTGCATTAAGAGCTTTAGGGACAAGATTAAAACTTTTCAGAATAAGGTTTAATAATGAAAAGGTCAAAATTGGTGCAGATAAAATATATACAGAAAAATGGTGTTACAAAGCAATTAGAGACGTAATATACAGCAGCAAAGTGATAAGACATAATGGAAGGGTAAAACGTTACTTGCATTTAAATGTCCATGATTAATCAGAGATTCGTTGATGAGTCCACGGGTTCTCTGATGTTTGTTCTTTGATGGTAAGGTGCGAACTCTCCACTGTCCCAGTTTATTCCCTTTTTCTCTGAAGGCCAAGGGGTGGGGCCATATGCCCCTGACCACTAACATGGGTAAGGAGGGCCCGTGGGCTGTCCAGGGTGGACCGTGGAATAACAACCCTCCCTGATATGCAATTTGCAGTATAAAAATCATATCTCGGGAGGAGATCACCGTTCAGCCCGAACATTAAGGCTGGATTCACACCATTGCGGTGCGAATTCCAGCCTCTCTGCTGCCGGGAAGGGACGGAGCCGCCGTTCGGCGGCTCCTGTCCATTCCCACAGCGCAGCAGCTGCGGGGGGAGAGATGGGGAGGAGCCGCGAGCAGGGGAAATATCCCCATTCAGTGCGGAGTGCATCTCCGTGTTAGATGCGCTCCCACTGGACTCAACGGGCTGGGAATTCGCACCGCATTGCACAAAAAACGTGTGCGGTTTTTGTGCAATGCGGAGTGCGAATGCACCGCACAGATGTGAACTGGACACATTGAAAACAATGTGTTTTCAAGTGTCCTGCGAATTGGATGCGGTTTAAGCCGCATCCAATTCGCATAGGTGTGAACCCAGCCTAAGGAATTCAAGCTCAGCATGCACAGTGCATTTACCACTTCAGCCCCGGAAGGATTTCACACTTTAGGACCAGAGCGCTTTTTGCGATTCGGCACTGCTTCGCTTTAACTGACAATTGCGCATTTGTGCGACATTGTACCCAAACAAAATTTAAGTCCTTATTTCCCCACAAATAGAGCTTTCTTTTGGTGGTATTTGATCCCCTCTGCGTCATTTATGATCGCCGCTACAAAATAAAAAATGAGCGACAATTTTGCAAAAAAAAAAAGTTTTTCTTACTTTTTGCTAAAATACAAATCCAAAACAAAATATAAAAACATTTTTTTTTTCATCGGTTTCAGCCAATTTATATTCTTCCTCATATTTTTGGTTAAAAAAATTGCAATCGGCATATATTGATTGGTTTGTGCAAAAGTTGCCGCATTTACGGATGATGAAAATTAATTTCTGGGGGTTTTTTTTTACTAGTAATGGTGGCGATCTGCAATTTTTAGCGGTACTGCGATATTGCGGCAGACACGTCGGACCATTTTGACACTTTTTTGGGACCAATGGCATTTATACAGCGATCAGTGCTATAAAAATGCACTGATTACTGTGTAAATGCCATTGGCAGTGAAGGGGTTAACCTGGAGGGGTGCTCTAAGGGTTAAATATGTTCCCTAGGCGTATTCTAACTGTATGGGGGCTGGGCTGGCAGGGGGAGGGGAGTGATCACGGCTTCCATATACAGGAAGCCTGTGATCACAGCCCTTCCCCTCTAGGAGAACGAGATCTGTGTTTACATACACGGACCTCCATTCTTTCACTGTGGGGGGGCCATCAGGGTAGCTGGCAGATATTGAGTCTGCCCTACCCGCTCCCTGGTTCCTCTGCGCTCACAGTGCGCGATCTCGCAGCCGCCGCCATATGACAGCGGTTTGCGATAAGGAGCCATCTTGCCGTGGTCAAACTGCGGTTGGCGGTCAGCAAATGGTTAAAATAAGTCTAAACACAACAGACTTGTCACTCTCCGTTACCCTGGGAAAAGGAGAAACTAGCAGTGGTTTCCTGTTTGATCGAATTCATCAACGTTTGGATTAGCTTTATTCGGTATGAATTTCCGCATTCAAATATATACTTTTTATTAAGATGTCACGTTCCTATCTGGAGTTATGAAATGTGGGTAAATTTCTTACCTTTAAGATTGACTGAGAGTCTCTGGAATGTCACAGCTGCCTGGGACAGGGGGTTTATGGACCTCATTATCTCAGGCAGCCTGTACTGTCTCTTAATGGATCTGATTTATTGTTTTATGATCAGGCTTGCCAAAACACCTCCAGACCTGTTGGAGCCTGTTACGTGGACCTAGGAATTCCTAAGTTGATGGGAGGGGGGACGAGGAGTGAGGAGTTTTCCTAAGTTAGAACCGACATGGCTGACCCTTCACAAAATGGATGCCAGTTGTCGTGTGTCCTGCACGTGATATCATTACAGTGCCCATCAGCATACCCCTTATTTTATGTTCAAGGACACGCTGATGGGCATATTTTATGTTAAGGGGTATGCTAATGGGCACATTTTCTGTTAAGGGGCACGCTGATGGGCACCTTATCATTTTAAGGGGCACGCTGATAGACACATTTTATGTTAAGGGGAACAAAAATGGGCATATTTTTTATACTAAGGGGCACGCTGATGGGAACATTTTGTTATGTCCATCGGAGTGCCCTTTACCATGAAATGTGCCCATCAGCGTGCCCTTTAACAGAAAGTGTGCAGAGGTGGAAAACTACAGGGGGCAGGAGCTGCAAGATATCATACCTTGCGGGTGGCAAGCAGTGACAGCTGGATGCTCGAGCAGCAGGGGGATGGGGCGCGCACGTAACATCATGCCTTAACTTGCGGCCTGGCAGGGAGTGAGACCCGGGAGCCCAGTCAGCAGCAGGGGCAGGGTGCACATGCAACATCAATGGTTGCTGGGATGCCCGTGGTCCCAGGAACTTATGACTGCAAAGATGTGGCAGTACACTGGTGGCTTGATGGTCTGGTCAGGAGTGTCATTCGGTCTGTGTTTGAACTGTGGGCCGCCATTTAATGATGGCTGACATACGGTGACTACAACCTTTATGTGTCATAGCTCAGACTTAAGATTTAGGCCTCAGCCCGAAGAAAGTTTTAGCAACCAGACCTCCTTGAATTTCAATTCAATACCCCCTTTTGACATGTTTTCATTTGTACAGCTAAGACCAATGTAACTTTGTATATACCTTACCTGACTAATGCCCCTGGAGGCTGTAAATCGCCCCAGTGATCTTCACTTGCTTCCGGTGCATAGCTGAGAAGCCAGCCTGATGCATTGTGAATACAGTAGTTTGGCCACTCTGCACCGGCGCCATTCAGAGAATGCTTTGCATTTTCTGAATGGATACAAAGCATTCTCTAATTGGACAAGATGGAGAGGTGGGGCAGTGACATCATACTCTCCACTTCATTCAATCAAAGAACGCCCCAGCTGTAAATCATTAAGCGGAACTAAACCCATTGATTTACCAGTTTCAGAAAACAGTTTGATTTGACTGTGCCCTCAACCAAACGGTCAAAACAATAAATGCCTGGTGTCCTAACTGATCACATGTGCAGCACCATGGCAGTTGCAGTTCAAACAGAAGCAGCTTCCTTGGCTGTAAAGGATAGGAGGGTATAATTCCACTTTAACCGCTTGCCGACGGCTGATCGGCAATTGACGGCGACAATGTGGCTCTGTAACGCGAATCGCCGTCATACGACGGCGGCCGCGATACAGAGCCACTGTGAGCGCGCGCGCGCGCTCACTGTGTCCGGGGGGGTCCGGGGAGCGGGTGCGGCGGCTTCGATTGCCGCCAGCCACCCGGGATGCCCCCCCCGGAGCGAATGAGCGGAGGTCCGTGTATGTAAACACGGACCTCCGCTCTGTGTGAGGGGGAAGGGCTGTGATCACAGCCTTCCTGTAAGTGAAGGCTGTGACCACTTCCTTTCCCCAGCTAGGCAAGTCCCCCTACAGTAAGAACACGCCCAGGGAACACAGTTAACCCTTAGAGCGCCCCCTGCAGGTTAACCCCTTCACTGCCAATGGCATTTACACAGTAATCAGTGCATTTTTATAGCACTGATCGCTGTATAAATGCCAATGGTCCCAAAAAAGTGTCAAAACATTCCGACATGTCCGCCCCAATATCGCAGTACCGCTAAAAATCGCAGATCGCCGCCATTTTTAGTAAAAAATAAAAAAAAAAATAAAAACCCCAAAAATGAATTCTCATCATCCGTAAATGCGACCACTTTTGCGCAAACCAATCAATAAACGCCGATTGCGATTTTTTTTATCGCAAATATGAGGAAGAATATAAATCGGCCAAAAACGGTGAAAAAAAATGTTTTTTTATATTTTTTTTTTGGATTTGTATTTTAGCAAAAAGTAAGAAATTTGGGTTTTTTTGCAAAATTGTTTGCTTTTGTTTATAGCGGCGATCAGAAATGACGCAGAGGGGATCAAATACCACCAAAAGAAAGCTCTGTTTGTGGGAATAAAAGGATGCAAATTTCGTTTGGGTGCAACGTCGCACGACCGCGCAATTGTCAGTTAAAGCGATGCAGCGCCGAATCGCAAAAAGTGCTCCGGTGCTAAAGCTGGAAATCCTTCCGGGGCTGAAGTGGTTAAGGCTGTCAGCAGATCAGCCTCTACAAACTCAGCAGCCTAAAAATGGGGGCAACTGAGCATGTGCACAACAGGGTGAGACAGTATATTACTGGATTTTAAACAGTATAGGGACATTTTTTGAAATGTTTTACATAGCTATACCTGCAAAAAGGTCCAGCCTGAAGTGATCTAGCAGGACTTCATTTTCTCACTAGTTTCACTTTAAACTAACAGTTACTTGGTAAAGACTTTGATCCCTTTTTAAATATAGGCACCATGTTGGCCTTACGCATGGCACAGAAAATATTTCAGAGAATATGTTTGCCTTAGACAATGCTTAGGAATAATCGTCATGGTAACCAATGCAATACAAAGCATTAGCAACAGATTGCAGTACTTTGGTCTCAGGTGTGAATGGGGAGCAGGTGTGCTAAATTTGGTGTTATCGCTCTAACTCTCATATACTGGTCACTGGAAGTTCAACATGGCATCTCATGGCAAAGAACTCTCTGAGGATCTGAAAAGAAGAATTGTTGCTCTACATAAAGATGACCTAGGCTGAAACTGAGCTGCAGCACAGTGGCCAAGACCATACAGTGGTTTAACAGAACAGGCCTCGCCATGGTCGACCAAATATGTTGAGTGCACGTGCTCAGCATCATATCCAGAGGTTGTCTTTAAAAAATAGATGTATGAGTGCTGCCAGAATTGCTGCAGAGGTTGAAGGGGTGGGGTGTCAGCCTGTCAGTGCTCAGACCATACACCCCACACTGCATCAAATTGGTCTGCATGGCTGTCGTCCCAGAAGGAAGCTTCTTCTAAAGATGATGCACAAAAAAGCCCGCAAACAGTTTGCTGAAGACAAGCAGACTAAGGATTTGGATTACTGGAACCATGTCCCGTGGTCTGATGAGACCAAGATAAACTTATTTGGTTCAGATGGTGTCAGGCGTGTGTGGTGGCAACCAGGTAAGGAGTACAAAGACAAGTTAAGACAAGGGTTAAGGCAGTTCTGGAAAATATTGGTGGCCACACAAAATATCGACACTTTGGGCCCAATTTGGACATTTTCACTTAGGGATGTACTCACTTTGTTGCCAGCGGTTTAGACATTAATGGCTGTGTGTTCAGTTATTTTGAGAGGACAGCAAATTTACACTGTTATACAAGCTGTACACTCACTACTTTACATTGTAGCAAAGTGTCATTTCTTCAGTGTTGTCACATGAAAAGATATAATAAAATATTTACAAAAATGTGAGGGGTGTACTCACTTTTGTGAGATACTGTAGTTGAACATATAAATGGCCAACACACTTAGCATTATTATAGAGAAGGACACAGACTTTTCCAGACTGGATCAATCAGTAATTAAAGCCAAAATGCATTTTTAGAAAACATACGGTATAAGATAATAACATAACGATTAATTATTTTTAAACATTTATATAGAGCTACAAGATACTGAGTGATCAGTGGTTAGATTAATAACGAAATGCAAATCTCTGATAATGACATTTTCATTTCTGGAAACCTAGGGCTATTCTATAACAGTTTAGCACTGGGAACCTTTGACACATGAACCTCCCCGCTCTTCTTCTCTTTCTTTCTAGTGGGGGAGAACAATGGAGCTTTGTGTCTCCATCACTCTGCGCTGATGTAGGGAATCCGACTCTTTTTATCATGAGTCTGTGCAGATGCAGACAAGGATTATCATCATTATCATAATTAGCGACTCGTTATTAGAGAGTGTGCAATATTCAGGTAAAGGAAAAATAAAAATGCGGCATAACAAAGGAGGCACCAAAAAGCTTTTATTTGAAGGGGTAAAAGTAACAGAATTTAAGGAGCATTTACAAATCCAGACACCAAGCAGCAATGCAGCAGTAGAGAAAAATTATTTTTTATACACTGAACAAATTATGTTGATTAATGAAACACAGATGGCACTCTCAGCAGTCTAGCAATAATTTTAAAATCATAGTGATGACAATAATTAAATATTAAGGATCAGTTTATTTGTTATAAAATGCTGTCTATACAGGTAATCAAAATACAAGTGTCATAGGCCTTTGTAGATTTGGTATTACTTATTCACTACTATAACTAACTATTACACAGATACTGACCCCCTTTCTCAGGCCTACTCTAGAATAAGATATAGTTGCATTGGAGAACTTTCACTTAGGCATTATACTGAATGATGTCAAACTTTTCAGATATCGGAGTGAGAGTAGCCTAGGTTGGGCAAGCCAGGGGTCTCAAACTATGGCCTGCAGTCCACATACAGCCCACTACAAGATTTTATTTGGCCCAGTCTCCATTTCTCCCACCCTCCCCAATAGCTGATGTACACAATCTCTGCCTCCCCCCAGCACAGAGGCATGGATCTGCATCTTAGCAAGCAATGATATGCTTGCCCCAGCATTCACAGAATGGGTCTTGATCTGCCACCTATTCCCCTAACTACAGAAGTAAGAAGGGGGTCTCTGATGAGGACACTGATATAAGGGTGGATCGTATTGGAGAACTTGATGTAAGGGGGGATGAGAAAGATGCAGATTGAATGTATTTTGGTTCGATCTTTATCAATAGCTTAAGTTTATTTGGAAAATCTTTGCTTTGCTTTATTGATGTTCTTTCTCTGTTGTATCAAATCATATTATGCTTATTAAAAAAAAACTCCAAGTAAAACCTATTCATTCATATAAACTTTATTCATTCATTTAAAAAACTCACTTTTTTGCCCACAATTTTTTGTAAAATATACAATGTGGCCCTCATACTGAAAAGTTGTAGATATAATAATAAAGCATAAATAAAAAAAAAATATATTATCCTCCCATTTTAGGAGTAAGTATCTCCCATGGTTTAGAGAAGTGGGATTTATCTTTCATTCTATGAACAGTGTAGGACCCACTAAAAACGGGGTACTTTTACGCAGTGGGGAGCTTAAGCACGGTATGGCCATATGCTGTGACTAAGAGCCGGTTCACACTGAGGTGACTTGTCAGGCGACTTGAGTCGCCTGACAAGTCGTCTCCATGCAGTGGAATGGAACCGTTCTAATAGGAGCGACTCAAGATGCTCCGACTTAGAAAAAAGTTCCTGCACTATTTTCGGGGCGACCTCAGCACGACTTGCATTGACTTCTTATGGATAGAAGTCTCCTTGCAAGCCGCGCTGAGGTCGCCTCGAGCGGGGCGACTTGCTTCTCCCTGCAAGTTGCGCCACTCCAGTGTGAACCAGCTCTAAATCCCCATATTTACTCTTTAAGATCAGGTGTTTTTAAGTAGCCTTACAAGATTTGAAAGCAAGCTTTTTTGGTGTATGTGTGAGCTATTCTCTGTGGCTCTACAGGTAGGGGAAGAGTCTGGCCTGCAGAGAGCCTAATAGACTGGCAGAGGGATGGATTGCAGTATAAAGGCTTGTACATACGATGAGCATATCAGACAAATGATCGTCCTTTTTTTTTTTTTTTTGCATGCTAGTCTCATATTGAAAATTAAGTTACTAAATTTACGAAAATTCTCGTACAACGGAATACAATTTTGGAAGTGATGTAATGTGTTGTATTGAATTGTAATGTATTCTTTCGTTTCCGAGCATGCATGGTCTTGCTCTTCTAATTTTTTTTGTATAAATATTGTGCTGATTAAATGAAAATCTGGTATTGTACAAGAACAATTTTCGTGTTGGTCCCTTCAGATAGTTTCAGACGAACTGTCGTTATTGTCTCTCAAAAGCAGTGTACTAATGATCAGATTATCGTACGATCGCTCCAAAAGCTGTATTTTTCGTCCAATTTTCCAATGTGTACTAGGCTTTAGAGATTTGTGCTCCTAATACAGGAATTCCTGCACAGACTCCCCCTTGTAACTACCCTCCTAATGCCTGCTCTCTCTGGCACACTGCAGGATATTAAATATATTTGAGAGGATAGGAATCCAGTGGAATGGAGACCTTTCATAGAACTTGACAAATCCTGCTCTAGAGCACTCAAAAATGTAATATATTGCTCCCAAACTCAAAGTCCTTAGATGAAGCACCTGCATGTCTATTCTTTTTTCATTTTTTTTTGTCCATCAGTTTCACATGGTAATTATGCAAATAATACCTCCCTTACACAAAGGTGGGGATTAATAGTTTACAGAAGGAAGATAACATTGTTTTCAGTCTAGTTCAAAGAAAATGACAAGGACACTGCCTTTCTGGCAAGATTAGCAGGTACTGTTTGCACTTTCTGAAAATGTTCTTGACATGAAGAAAAAAAAACTAGTGTAACCTAAGGTCCGGTAGGCTGCAATATATGAAATGTTTGTTCTTGAGTTTAGACATCCTTTAAAAACTCTTGAGCTATTGTACAAGATTAACAATGAAGTTATGCTGAAGTAAACACAGAATCCTGATGCAAATTACTGAACATGGCAACTATGAGCCAGTAAATTAAATGGTAACATAATTAGTTAGTTTGAAAAATGGCCCAAGTCTGAGCGGAAGCTCGCTTTTTACTGCTTTTTGTCAATCAAACGAACTATTGCCCAAGCCTGGAAAAAAAACATCTGTCCCCTTCCAGGGGGTGAGGGATCTCATGCTCCGCCGCAATATCGCAGTCCCGCTAAAAATCACAGATCGCTGCCATTACAGTACAAAAAAATAAATAAATAAAAATGCCATAAGTCTCTTCCAATAGTTTGTAGACACTATAACTTTTGCTCAAACCAATCAATATACACTTATTGTGATTTTTTTTACCAAAAATATGTAGAAGAATATGCACAAGAATATATATCGGCCTAAACTGATGAAGAAATTTGTTTGTTTTTTTAAATTTTTTTTGGATATGTATTATAAGTAAAACATTTTTTTTTCAAAATTGTTGCTTTTTTTTGTTTATAACGCGAAAACCACAAAGGTGATCAAATACCTCCAAAAAAAAAAACTCTATTTGTGGGCAAAAAGGACATACATTTTGTTTGGGTACAACGTCGCATGACCACACGATTATCAATTAAAGCGAAGCAGTGTTGTATTGCAAAAAACGCTCTAGTCAGGAAGGGGGCAAATCCTTCTGGGGCTGAAGTGGTTAAAAGGCTATTTTTTGCTGCTGTGACAGTTCTTGTTTTCTCCTTGATATTTGCATTGCCTCTTTTTGGCTGTTTTGTAAGCTACCTCGTGTGATAACTGTCAATGCTAGCCCCTGCATGGGCATAACTATAGCATGTTGGCTACTTCTTAAACTCGAATAAAAATGATTGAAACAGAAAAATGGCACAAGTCTATCAAATTAAAGCAATAAAAAATATAAATAATAGCTAAATGACAATTTAGTTTCAATGATTTTTATTGAAGTTTTAAAGAACAGTCTTGTAACAGCAATACAGTAGTACAGCAATATATTCCAATAAAGCATGTGGCAGGAAATAATGAATAGGTAGATCGTGCTATTGTACTATACATAGAATATCACATACATATTGCTAAATTTCTTCCTAGTTACAAAGTAGAGGAGAGGTAGGGTGTGCCCTGCAATGCTACGTAATCCGTACCTCCTGTAATAGGGTGTGTTGCTCTGCTTCCCCAGCCACCCCGAATGGGAACAAACTGTGGCGTGAAGAGCAGAGCCAGCTAATCCTAATTACCCTACCTTCCCCTAGTAGTGTAGAATAGGGAGTCCCACAGTAAGTCAGAGTATTTAACAATAGAGTCTCTATATTGATACACAGAACTTTAACATCATAGTTACAAAGACACTTGAGATTACCTATAAGCTTGATTTATTGGAGTTTCTACATTAATGTGAAGTATGTAAACTGTATTAGGTATGCCGGACAGCAGTGGCAACTGAAAGGATAGTTAAGTTGTTTCAAACCGGCTTATATTGTGGTGGTTTGAGAGTGAACGAAGAGAAGGTGAATAGAATAGTGTGAAGATCCCCTTCCATCCCATTAATCCTAATCGACCGAGACGAGAAGTGCGGTGTCAAACAAGGGTAAGCCCCACCGACCCCTTCGTCTCGTTGTGTGGGATAATGTCCTCCATGCCTAATGCATCGTAACGTCCCGTGTGGGATGGAGAGGAGATGAAACATTGATCC
>BLSH010291950.1:29468-43306 GCA_018402905.1 Glandirana rugosa | reverse complement strand
AACATTACCGCCGCTAGACCCTAAAAATCGCCCTGACGCTATAACGTCGCCTCGTACTCTAGAGATTGGGGGACTTTCCCCAGTCTACAAAAAAAGGTCCGAACCCGTTATCAAGAAAACCAACTGTTTTTCGCCATTCTTCGCTCGAAGGCGAGTCTGAACACGGTAAAAAGTTTGATAAATACAATGATACATTAAATGACTTATGCAGGAGAGTATCAACGGTACAAGTTATTAAACGTAGTCCTAAGACATTAATGAAGTCGTATTGAAGTAACAATTAGAACATATTATCGAGTTCTCAAAAATTTCTTACAGATTTGAGCTCTTGTTAGGAAGATAACATTGTTTTCAGTCTAGTTCAAAGAAAATGACAAGGACACTGCCTTTCTGGCAAGATTAGCAGGTACTGTTTGCACTTTCTGAAAATGTTCTTGACATGAAGAATAAAAACTAGTGTAGCCTAAGGTCCGGCAGGCTGCAAATGTTTGTTCTCGAGTTTAGACATTCTTTAAAAACTCTTGAGCTATTATACAAGATTAACAATGAAGTTATGCTGAAGTAATTACAGAATCCTGATGCAAATTATTGAACATGGCAACTATGAGAGGACGTATTCAGTAAATTACATAGTAACATAAATAGTTTGAAAAATGGCACAAGTCTGAGCGGAAGCTCGCTTCTTACCGCTTTTTGTCAACCAAAAGAACTATTGCCCAAGCCTGGAAAAAAACATCTGACCCCTTTCAGGGGGTTAGAGATCTCATGCTCCGCTGCAATATCGCAGTCCCGCTAAAAATCCCAGATCGCCGCCATTACAAGTAAAAAAAATTAAAAAAAAAACGCAAACCAATCAATATACGCTTATTGCGATTTTTTTTTACCAAAAATATGTAGAAGAATATATATCGGCCTAAACTGATGAAGACATTTTTTTTTTGGATATGTATTATAGCAAAAAGTAAAAAATATTGTGTTTTTCCAAAATTGTCGCTTTTTTTTGTTTATAATGCAAAAACTGGTGATCAAATACCTCCAAAAGAAAACTCTATTTGTGGGTAAAAAAAGGACATAAATTTTGTTTGGGTGCAACGTCGCATGACCACACAATTGTCAGTTAAAGCGACGCAGTGCTCTGGTCAGGAAGGGCGCAAATCCTTCTGGGACTGAATTGGTTAAAAGGCTATTTTTTTCTGCTGTGGCAAGTTTTCTCCTTGATATTTGCATTGCCTCTTTTTGGCTGTTTTTGTAAGCTACCTCGCGTGATAACTGTCAATGCTAGCCCCTGCATGGGCTTAACTATAGCATGTTGGCTACTTCTTAAACTCGAATAAAAATGATTGAAACAGAAAAATGGCACAAGTCTGTCAAATTAAAACAATAAAAAATATAAATAATAACTAAATGACAAATTAAAGAGGGATCTCACAATTTCTGGCTAAAGTGATACTAAACACACACTGTTTAATTTACATTATCCCTTCTTTTTCTGTATGTGGCTGATAGCAATGTACTTATTTTATTATTAAAGTACCTTTTTTCCTAATAAATATACAGCTGTCACATGACTCAGCTCTTTCCCAGCCTGTCTGCAGGGAAACATAAGCAGGAGCAGCATCTAGTCCTTTGCTGCTGCTCACATGTTCAAAATAAAGAAAAACTGCCTTTGGTATACAGAGAAAAATAAATAATTAATTGTCATACAAATATATGCAAGCAGCGCTAGTGAGTGAATCAATGAGTAAAACAGATATATCAAACAGTCCGCTATTTGTATGAATGGTGAATGGGGTTCCACAAATTTGCTTCCGTCACCACACCACGTGAGAATTACAGGGGAGGTCCGACCCCCCCTGAGTGAATAGACTCACCAAAATAAAGAATAATAAACGCCCCAAGGATCAATATTGCATCACCATAGAATGCTTCCACCACTGTCAGGAACTCCTTCCTCAACAGGCAGATGAATGGTCACACATCCAATTACCAGCATGTCTTTGGAGTGTGGGAGGAAACCGGAGTACCCGGAGGAACCGCACGCAGGCACGGGGAGAACATGCAAACTCCAGGCAGGTAGTGTCATGGTTGGGATTGTATGCAATCAGGCAGATCCTTGCACTACATAGTTGAAGGTAAATCCTTTCACATGGTAATCCTCAAGAGCAGATAGAGCAGAATAAAAAAAATATTCAGTGCTGTTCTTGTTTCTTGTTATCTCCTTCCTTGTGCCTCTTCTCTTTCTTATTTGATTGAGACATGAGATGACCATTAGCAGATCAGACCATGGGCTTTAAATTGCGGAAGGCGTTCCTGACAGTGGTGGAAGCATTCTATGGTGATGCAATATTGATCCTTGGGGAGTTTATTATTCTTTATTTTGGTGTGTCTATTCACTCAGGGGGGGGTCGGACCTCCCCTGTAATTCTCATGTGGTGTGGTGACGGAACCCCATTCACCATTCATACAAATAGCGGATCGTTTGATATATCTGTTTTACTCATTGATTCACTCACTAGCGCTGCTTGCATCGTTTTGGGACACGTTTCATTAGATGCTGTGGACTTGTTATTATTTAATTTAAAGTAGCAGCTTAATTTTATTTTATTAATTTTATTTATATTTTCTCAGTGGTGCATTTGAATTTATGCCCAAGTGATTTAATTTTATTATATCCAGGGCGCTGATATTGACAAAAGTGTTCAGCTTAGTTGATTTTGTCATTTTATTAATTTCTGTCATACAAATATATATGTGAAATGAAATCTTTATTTTTTGGCCAGTAACATGGTGTGGGTGGATTTCTGGCAGTCCCAGGCTATGTCACGCCCCTCCAGCCTGTGCTTTCGAAAAACAGGAAGGTGAAGCCTCCATCAATCAAGATGCAATATCCCACCCCACTGTGTTTAGCCGGTTAGTGGGCATGGAGGAGAGGAGGGAGGGAGTGGGCTGTCATTTACCACTGTGTATGCATCCACATGTGTGACTCTATTGGCACATGGGCTGCTCAGATCTGATAGGGAGGAAATGCTCAGCATAAAAACTCACTGAAAACGAAGCACATGCGCTAGCTGCCAACACTGCTTTGCAAAATCCCCAACTACATTGGGGACATGATCAAAAAGGGGAGATAGAGAACAGCAGGATCAACCAGGTTTTTTGCAGGATACAGAAAATAAATCCCATAGTGACCGAGTGAGTATAAACAGCATGTAATACAGCATTTATTGATAGTTTTTTATGATGTGGGTTTAATGATACTTTAAGTGGAAAACCACTGCCCTCTCTATGCATTTAGGATTAGTAGGAGTGGAAGTGCTCATAGCACCACCCATAGCTGTTTTTTCTTACCCTCTGTGTTGGATTTATAGATTATGCTAAGCTTTGCCCTCATGCAAATCTACTAGAGTTTGTGCACAGAAAAATCCTCACAAGTTTCTTATTCCAATTTGGTTGTGTAGAACAAGATGTCTATTGTTTATGGAGATGGTATGGTTTGCATTGTCAAGTATAACAAGGAAGTTCAGGTGAATTTGATTTGTGAATTAGGAACACAGGTTTACACGACCGACCTAACACTATCTGGATTCAGAGCATGCATGTTTGCACTTTCAAGTTTTGTTGGCCCAACTTCTATACACACAAGTCAACAGTTGTACAATGGCTTGTTGGCCAACAAAAGTTTTCTAGTTTGCTCAGTCAACTTCAGTTGTACGACTGTCGAACGTCAGTTGTTGTAATCGCGCATACTAACGGTCGGATTATCGTACAACAAGACCGTTGTTGTATGACAGTTGCATCGCATAACTCAAACCTAAATTCAGTCTCAATAACAGGCATCCAAAAACAAAGGCACTGGCGGGATTAAATTAGGAAAACTAAAGGCTTTCATAAATGAAAGTTGTGCATTTTTCCAGAAGCCCAGAGTGTCAGTAGTCAGCCTTGAGCTGAGGCCAGAGACAGGACAACCTTCACGGGGGCCTTACATCCTGTCACTGGCCTGATGTTTTTGCTCTCACAGGAAGAACATACAAATGAACAGCAGCACAAACTTGTCCCTAAGAGGTAAGGTTTTAGTATTTGGAATACTTTTGGTACAGTTACCATTTAAATACTTCCCAGCATCCCTCAAATCCTACAGTTACCTTAACTGTGCAACCTGCTGAGAGCTTCAGAACCACCTCATGAAAAGGATCCCAGCCTGGTTGTGGATGCGCAGTAGAATCCCTATTCAATTCGATTATATAGAAAGGCCTTATACCATAAGGGTCCTTTCACACGCACGGACCGTTCAGGTCTGCCTGTCAGTTTTTTTAGCCGGACCTTTTCCTCTATGGAGCGACGGATGTCAGCGGTGACATGTCCGCTGACATCCAATCCGCTCCGATCCGCCAAATACAGACGGATGGAAACCCTATTTTCCATCCGTCTGGCGGATCGGATGAACACGGACAGATGGTCCGTGTTCATCCGATCCCCCATAGAGGAGAGCAGAGCTCTGACAGGTCCGTTTCTGCACGGTCCTGTCATCTGCCGGCTCAGCGGGGATCAACGGATGGATCCCCGCTGAGCAGCGGAGCCCTTCCGCTAGTGTGAAAGGACCCTTAGTCCAAATAGTGGATGGTTTGAAGTTACAGTGTTTGTTCATGCAGAAAATAAACTCGCTAGCTTGATTATTACATTCAATAGTTTTCGGTTTGCAATGCACCAAAGACCTCAAATAGGCTTAAAGTGTCAGTTAGCCTAAATATTTTTTTCTGTGTGTATTCACATATGTCAATTTTGCAATCATAACCACTATCTTATTCATGCACTCCTTCCATCTGAAGTACCTCATTGATCTTGCTAGTCATCTTTCTTCTTTGTGCCAAACTGTATTCCATAGTCTGTTCAGCCACCACGCCCTCTGACCAATTACAGCCTGCCTCTTGCACACAACCCCTGTCCAATCACAGCCTGCCTCCTGCACATGTCCCCTGCCCAATCACAGTCTACATTGTGCCTCAGACTGCACAGAATATGGAATACAGACACGTTATGTGTCTTCACAGTGTCGTCTAAGAAAGGCCAGCATGGAGCGCAAAAGGCAATGCCTGTGTGTGACATATTAAGAGTTTGCTTCCTGCTATCTAGAAGAAGAGATGCACAGTCACATGGCAGAACTTTAAAACCTTGGAAAAAAGATTTTAAAAAAAGATAATTTCTGAGACTAGGATAATTGCAGTTATGGTGTCTACATAGCTTACTACTATTACATATTCTATTACAAAGTGTTTAGAACAGTGATCCTCAACCAGGGTTCCGTGGAACCCTAGGGTTCTTCCAGAGGGAGCTAGGGGTTCCTTGAGCAATGGTCAATTTCTACCTCTCAGATAAATTCCCAATGACATCATTGATCTTTTTACCTATCTGTAAGGGAGTAATTCTTTCCAAAGACCACAAGTGTAAGGAACATTCTGCCCCCTGACCTGGATGTTCGGGTTCAGTGGGTTCAGCCGAACTTCGGGAAAAAGTCCGGGTTCGGTACCGAACTTGACCCGAACTTTACCCCGAACCCCATTGAAGTCAATGGGGACCCGAACTTTTCGGCACAAAAATGACTGTAAAAAAGTCCTGGAAAGTGCTAGAGGGCTGCAAAAGGAAGTAAAATTATTTTAGAACAATAATCTGTCCCTTACAGCAACAGCAGGAACCTGACCCTATAGGAGTAGGTAATGATTTTAGAAGAATAATCTGTCCCTTACAGCAACAGCAGGAACCTGACCCTATAGGAGTAGGCGATGATTTTAGAACAATAATCTGTCCCTCACAGCAGCAGCAGGAACCTGACCCTATAGGAGTAGGCGATGATTTTAGAACAATAATCTGTCCCTTACAGCAACAGCAGGAACCTGACCCTATAGGAGTAGGTGATGATTTTAGAAGAATAATCTGTCCCTTACAGCAACAGCAGAAACCTGACCCTATAGAACTAGAAGATGATTTTAGAACAATAATCTGTCCCTCTAAGCAGTAGACTCTACCTAGTCCAGTCAGATCGTTCTGTAATGCAGGATGAGATCTGCAAGCTGTCCCTAAAAGCAGTAGTAGTAGTAATCTCTACCTATCTATCTATCTGCAATCTGTCCCTCACAGCACCGGCAGCATCCTCTCCCTACACTACCCAGAGAGCATGTGACATGCAGCACTAAGTGACTCTAGCTTATAAAGAGGCTGGGTCACATGATGCACTGGCCAATCACAGCCATGCCATTAGTAGGCATGGCTGTGATGGCTTCTAAGGGCAAACCAGTGAAACGCTTGTTGATTGGCTGCCCTGCAGCTATTCAACATGCGTGGTCAAATACCCGAATCCAGAACCTGAACCCAAACTTTTTTCAAATGTCCGGGTTTGGGTCCGGGTCACGGACACCCCAAAGTTCAGTACGGACCTGAACTTTACAGTTCGGGTTCGCTCAACTCTAATCATGAGTTGTAGATTTCTTATTTTTAGCAGGGGTTCCCCGAGACCGGAGAACTATTTCAAGGGTTCCTCCGTGTTGAAAAGGTTGAGAAAGGCTGGTTTAGAATATTACACACAAAATAGTACACACTGCGCTCTCAAGTCAATGTGGCAAAAATGACCATTGCAAACCTTTAAAGGCCATGAGGGGTATAGGGTGATAAGCGAACACAAAGTCCCATAAAGTCCAATGTTCTGAAGAAGGACAAGGGGTTGCTATAGGAGGCTGCAGGCTGTGAAGAGCAGGAGAACTCTGGCAACAAGAAAAGAAACAGCAGCGCCTCTAAGTGCAGTATGTCACAGTTTATTTAAAATAAATACAATAAAACCAATGGTATTATGCACTCACAGTTGTAGCTTGAATGCACGCAGAGAAGGATATAAGGGTCATCCCCTTTTACCCGGGTGGAAGTGCTTGCTCTGGTGAATGCTTGGATCAGGCCAGGACTGGGCGCGCTGGTGGCTTCCAGCATATCCAGGAAACCAACGCTAAGCTTGACGAAGGATCACAGATGATCTGAACGCGCGCGACTCCCGCCCAGACGTGCCCAGATGTGACGTTTCCTTCTCGTGCAAGCCCGTGTCCCTGCACCTTCACACCTCAGATCACCCCAATTCCTGCACCTTCACATCTCAGATCATCCCAATTCCTGTACCATCAGACTTCAGATCATTCCAATTCCTGCACCTTCACACCTCAGATCACCCCAATTCCTGCACCTTCACAACCCAGATCATCCCAATTCCTGCACCTTCACACCTCACCCCAATTCCTGCACCTTCACACCTCAGATCATCCCAATTTCTGCACCTTCACACCTCAGTTCACCCCAATTCCTGCACCTTCACATCTCAGATCACCCCAATTGCTGCACCTTCACCTCTCAGATCATCCCAATTCCTGCACCTTCACATCTCAGGTCACCCCAATTCCTGCACCCTTACCCCTCAGATCATCCCAATTCCTGAACCTTCACACCTCACCCCAATTTCTGCACCTTCACACCTCAGATCACCCCAATTCTTGCACCTTCACATTTCAAATCACCTTCACCCCTCAGATCATCCCAATTCCTGCACCTTCACCCCTCAGATCATCCCAATTTCTGCACCTTCACATCTCAGGTCACCCCAATTCCTGCACCTTCACCCCTCAGATCACCCTAAGTCCTGCACCTTCACATGTCTTATCATCCCAATTCCTACACCTTCCAATCTATGGTTACCCCAATTACTGCACCTTCACACCTCAGATCACCCCAATTTCTGCACCTTCACAACTCAGATCATCCCAATTCCTGCACCATCACCCCTCCGATCATCCTAATTCCTGCATCTTCACACCTCAGATCACCCTAAGTCCTGCACCTTCACACTTCATATCATCCCAATTCCTACACCTTCCAATCTATGGTCACCCCAATTACTGTACCTTCACACCTCAGATCACCCCAATTCCTGCACTTTCACACCTCAGATCACCCCAATCCCTGCACCTTCACACCTCAGATCTCCCCAATTTCTGCACCTTCACACCTCGGATCTCCCCAATTTCTGCACCTTCATACCTCAGATCACCCCAATTCCTACACCTTCACACCTCAGATCATCCCAATTCCTGCACCTTCACTCCTCATATCATCCCAATTCCTACACATTCTCATCTATGGTCACCCCAATTCCTGCACATTCAGACCTCAGATCACCCCAATTCCTGCACCTTCACACCTCAGATCACCTCAATTCCTGCACCTTCACATCTCAAATCACCCGATTCCTGCACCTTTATCCCTCTGATCATCCCAATTCCTGCAGCTTCACCCCTCAGCTCATTCCAATTCCTGCACCTTCACATCTCAGGCCACCCCAATTCCTGCACAATCAGACCTCAGATCATCCCAATTCCTACACCTTCACACCTCAGATCACCCCAATTCCTGCCCCCTCAGCCCTCCGATCATCCCAATTCCTGCACCTTCACACCTCACCCCAATTTCTGCACCTTTACACCTCAGATAACTCCAATTCCTGCACCTTCACATCTCAAATCACCACAATTCCTGCACCTTCACCCCTCAGGTCATCCCAATTCCTGCACCTTCACACCTCAGATCATACCAATTCCCGCACCTTCACATCTCAGATCACCCCAAATGCTGCACCTTCCCATCTATAATCACCCCAATTAATGCACCTTCACCCCTCAGGTCACCCTAATTCCTGCACCTTCACACTTCAAAGCATCCCGATACCTACACCTTCCTATCTATGGTCACCCCAATTACTGCACATTCACACCTCAGATCACCCCGATTCCTGCACCTTCACCCCTCAGATCCCCCCAATTCCTGCACTTTCACCCCTCAGATCACCCAAATTCCTGCACCTTCAGCCCTCAGATCACCCCAATTCCTGCACTTTCACACCTCAGATCATCTCAATTCCTGTACCTTCCCATCTATAATCACCCCAATTAATGCACCTTCACCCCTCAGGTCACCCTAATTCCTGCACCTTCACACTTCAAAGCATCCCGATACCTACACCTTCCTATCTATGGTCACCCCAGTTACTGCACATTCACACCTCAGATCACCTCGATTCGTGCACCTTCACCCCTCAGATCCCCCCAATTCCTGCACTTTCACACCTCAGATCACCCCAATCCCTGCACCTTCACACCTCGGATCTCCCCAATTTCTGCACCTTCATACCTCAGATCACCCCAATTCTTACACCTTCACACCTCAGATCATCCCAATTCCTGCACCTTCACTCCTCATATCATCCCAATTCCTACACATTCTCATCTATGGTCACCCCAATTCCTGCACATTCAGACCTCAGATCACCCCAATTCCTGCACCTTCACACCTCAGATCACCTCAATTCCTGCACCTTCACATCTCAAATCACCCGATTCCTGCACCTTCATCCCTCTGATCATCCCAATTCCTGCAGCTTCACCCCTCAGCTCATTCCAATTCCTGCACCTTCACATCTCAGGCCACCCCAATTCCTGCACAATCAGACCTCAGATCATCCCAATTCCTACACCTTCACACCTCAGATCACCCCAATTCCTGCCCCCTCAGCCCTCCGATCATCCCAATTCCTGCACCTTCACACCTCACCCCAATTTCTGCACCTTTACACCTCAGATAACTCCAATTCCTGCACCTTCACATCTCAAATCACCACAATTCCTGCACCTTCACCCGAATACATATCGGCCTAAACTGAGGAATACATTTGTTTTTTTAATTTTTGGATATTTATTATAGAAAAAGTAAAAAAAAAAAACGGAAAATGTCCTATCAAATACTTACCGTAATTTTCCCTTCCTGATAGACTCCATGGCAGCCTACGTGTGGGTTAGCCCCGCCTCCTCTCCAATGCTATGGGACCCTTCTCCCATAAATCTGAGCTCACAGTCTGAGACTGCATTCCATAACTAGCCAACTCTTGATTCATGGGTGCGAACTCCGTCTGCCATGGAGTCCATCAGGAAAGGAAAATTACTGTAAGTATTTGATAGGAAATTTTCAGTTTTCCTGACAGACTCCATGGCAGCCTACATGTGGGAAATAACTAGCCAAACCACATAGGTGGGTATGCCGAGCAAAAGAATTATAATTTGTCCCGTCAACCAACAGGATACTCCGTCCAAAGTTTACAAAAGATAAGGAGGCCGGTTCCACACAGTAATGCATCATAAAGTGTTGATGGAAGACCGCAAAGCCACCCTGATGATGTCTGGAGCCACGTGTCGGGCGGCCACCCGGGAAGTCGCCATGCCTCTGCTTGAGTGTGCCGTCACTACCTCCGGAAGAACCAAGCCCTTAGCCCTGTATGCCTGCTGGATAGCTTGGATGATCCAGGCCGCAATTGTCCTGGGCGAAGCACATTTCCTTTTGTTTCTCCTGGAGAATAGGATAACAGGTGATTCGAGTATCAAAAGGAAGAAGTAATTTGCAGGTATTCCTTTAGTGTTTCTCCTGCGTCAAATGGGTGAGCCTCCGCGGCCCCTGAAGTTTTAAATGCAGGCAGTACAATCTCCCGATTCTCATAGAAGACCGCCTTGACTTTCAATTTAGAATCGAGCATGGGTATGAGCACCACCCGATTCGGGAAAAGTCAATCGGTTCTCTGTGGCCGAAGCCCCCTATCTCTGAGACCCTCTTGGCCGATTTGATGGCCATGACCACGAGGAAGACGGCCTTTATGGAGAGATCTCTAATAGGAACTGGGTTGGCTTTCAGAAGTATTGAGACCAAAGAGAGAGACCAGAACAAGGGGGAAACCCTGCTTGGGGAATCTCGGCCCCCTTTGGAGCTTGAGTCTTGCTGCCCCTCTGAAGAACTGCCGGACAAGAGGGTGAGTTGCCCAGGAACTCCAGAGAAGGCCTAAAGGTCTGAGACTTTGACCCTGAGGAAGCTGACCGACAGCACCAGATCCAGACCCGACTGTAAGAATTCCAGGATGTTTTGCCTTCCCAGGTCTCTGTATGACTCCCACAGCGGATGAAAGCTCCACAAACCTAACCCATATTCTTCTATAGACTTTGTGTTTGCTCTTCTCAAACTCATGAGAGTGGAAATGCACAGCCAAGGGCCCCCAGCCTCTCCCTCTCAAGAACCAAACCCTCAGTTCTAATAGCGCTGGGCAAGGATGCAGGACTGCCCCCTGAGAGAGAAGGTCCGGCCTAAGGGGAAGAGGTACCGGGTCCCAAAGCTGAGCTGGGTTAGGAGCAGAAACCATGGCCTGTTGGGCCAGTAAGGAGCCACTACCACCATCTTGACAGCCTCTGTACGAAGTCTCTGCAGGAGTCTAAGGATGACTGGGAATGGGGGAAAGGTATATGCCTTGTTGAAATTCTACCGGGCCATTAGGACGTCCACCCCGAAGGCCTGGCTGCAACGACCCTGGGTGTAATACTTCTTGATCTTGAAATTGCAGCGGAATGCCAGCAGGTCCACCTCGGGTTCAACCCCCATGGACTGGATTTACCTGAACGTCTCAGTGTGGAGAGCCCACTCGTTGCCAAGTTGCACACGGTATAGGAAATCTGCCTGGGCAATCTGTTCTCCCAGAACAAAAGCTACCAAGATGTCAGCCAGATTCTTTTGGGCCCGTGTCATAGTCGGCTCAACTTCTTGGAGCAAGGTGGGGCTCCAAGTCCACCCTGGTCTCTTCACATAGAAGACTGTTGTGGCATTGTCCATTCTAGATAGAACTTCCTCCCCTCTCAGGAGGTGACTGAAGGCTCGAAGGGCACAAAAGTCTGCCCGAAATTCCAGGGACATTCAAGCCCGGAATGTGGAGATGGAGATCCTAGCTGCTCTGCGCCAGTTGTGACCTGCAATGAGCACCCCATCCGGTACCGCTGGTATCGGCCATGACTATGACCCATGAGACCGTGGCAATAGAATAGCACCTAAGCAGGTTCCTGCACTGTAACCACCAAAACAGACTGTTCCTCATAGCTGTCGTAATGCAAATGCATTGGTTGATGTCATCTGAGAACCATTGCTGGAGAAACCTTGTCTGGAAAGGGCATAACCTCTAAAGAGCCCACCTGACCGCAGAGTTTGTAGAGACCATCGTGCCGATGATCTTAAGGCACTGCAAGGCCCCCAGGCATGAGGAAGCTAGGGCTCGTGACCCCTACCTGGGATCTTCTCTATAGAAAGAGAGATGGTACCTTCGACTGTGTCGAACTGGGCCCCTAAATGCAGCAGGCGCTGTACTGGTTCCAGAAGGCTTCCTTCTAGGTTTAGCAACCAACCGAACTCTAGTAGTGTGGTGGTGACTTGGGCTCTGTGGAACAGCAGTTGCTCCTTGCCTATGGATAGCAAATGAAAGTCGCCAAGATAGTGGTATAGCCATATTCCTTTTGTTCGAATGAGGCCTACCATGGCCAGAAGAACTTTTGAGAAGGTACGAGGTGAGTTTGCAAACCCAAAAGGGAGACAGATGAACCACTGATGTTTTTGCCCCGACTGAAAACCAGAGGAATTTGAGATTTCAGATCTATCGAGACTAGCCAGTCGCCCGGCTGAATGGCTTGCTGAATTGTAGATTGGGTGTCCATTTTGAATCTTCCGTACTTTATGAATTTGTTCAAGTAGGTCAAGCCTATCGTGGGGCGCCATGACCCATTTTAACACCAGGAAGAGAGGGGAATATACCCCCTGGAACTTTTCGCCCTTGGAGGACGGGCACCATATCTCCCTGCGCCACCAGCGGGTCCACATAGACAGTAGTATCTGCTTCTTTGTTTCCAACCACGGAAGCAGGGTAGGAACAAACCTGAGGGAAGGAATACTGGTGAAGGGCCATATGTGGCCTGACGATGTCTGCCTCCAATTTCTAACATAGACGCGATCCGGCCTAAAGGAGCATGCTTCTCCTGAATGCTCTGTGCTGCGACTTCACCACTGAGGCCCCCTCTGGTCAAACAGCCACTTATCCTGTGGCAGGAACCCCCTTCAGCCATGGCCCGGGCTATGGCACTATCCAGCTTATTGCCAAACAAGAAAGGCCCCTGAAGGGGATCCTACACCAGGCACTTTTGGATCCTGGATCAGCAAGCCAAGGACACAACCATAAGGCCCGCTTAGCCGTGACTGAGGATAGCCTGGTTTGGGTCAACAGTCGGACAAGATCGATGGAGGCCTCCCCCGGAAAGCCACTGCTAGCTTCAACTTCTGGACAGCCGAACCCCTGTCCAGTTCTTTCAAGACGCCCACATCAGAGCCCCTTCTACCAGGGGAGCATTTTCCAGGTGTTTCATGTCCTCAGCCTTAAAGGGGGTAGAGTCTTGAGGTTTTACTTGACAGAGAAGTCTTCTGTCCACTTCCCCCCACTCCCCCATAATGACGTCTTTCAGTTCCTTTAGGAGTGGAAAATTGAAGCGCTCCTTCCAGGGGCGTTTAACCACTTCAGCCCCGGAAGGTTTTGCAGCTTTAGGACCAGAGCACTTTTTTCAATTTGGCACTGCACCGCTTCAAATGGTAATTGTGCGGTCATGCAATGCAGTACCCAAACAAAATTTGCGTCCTTTTTTTCCCACAAATAGAGCTTTCTTTCGGTGGTATTTGTTCACCACTGCGCTTTTTATTTTTTGCAATATAAACAAAAAAAGGACGAAAATTTTGAAAAAAAATGATATTTTCAACTTTATGTTATTACAAAAATACAATAAACTAAATTTTAGTCATAAATTTTTTCCAAAATGCATTTAGCCACATGTCTTGGGTAAAAAAAAAGTTAATTACCGTATATTTATTGGTTTGCGCAAAAGTTATAGCGTCTACAAACTAGGGTACATTCACCC